>CAIGRM010128578.1:0-13057 GCA_903798335.1 Fraxinus albicans
ATGTTGATACTTAAATACCTTATTTTATGTATTGTTCCCAAATTAAAATCAAGGGGAACTTAGAGGATTTGGGCTACGACTAGCACAAGCTATTGTCCGGACCAGTATGTGCTTAGATCCACTCCTGGGGGTTGCTAATAAGAATTGGTGGTGGCCCAAACGTGCCAGAATTCTAGGAATTTTGACCAACGAAGGAAAAAAATTTCTCAGAAAAATGTTTTGACAAAAGTACGAGTACAAGATGGAAAGAATTAGGACTGGACAAAACTCTCGAATCAAATCGGACCGAACTAAATTGAACCGATCGATTCTTCTTAAGTTAAATACCCAAACAGGTATCTGAATCGAAAACCGACAGGTTTAGTTCGATTCTCAATTCAAAATGAAGAATTGAATAAAAACTTAATCTCCCTAATTTTTTTAATTTTTTTTATCCTAAATAAGTCAAATTATTTTATTTTTTTTCTAAATAAACTTGCTAATTAATTAATTTAGTCCATACCCAAAATATGATTTTACTATTTCTAATTTCCAGCCATGCCTAACTTAATCAAATTGACCTAAATCTTACCCAAATCTCTTATTCTACCATAGTGTCGTTTCTGTCGTTCTATTATTGTGAACTCGTCATCTTTCTTTTCCTGTGATTTTAACAGTCAAATTAATGAAGAACACATTAAAAAGAGGTGTAAAAGATATCACGAGATTGAACTAAATTATTTTGTAAGAGTTAAGATTAAACAGTCATAGTCGAATTAATGTAGCATTGTTACAAATATAAAAAAATAATTATTATATGGAATTCAGGAACCGAATAAAACTGAATCGAATCGAACTGAACCTAATGAAACCGAACTCGAACGGTTCCTTATTTAAATTTAAATTCGATGATTTCATTTACTAAATACCCGAAAATTCAAGAGAATCGAATCGAACCATGTCCAGCCCTAGACAAAATGCTACTAAATCATTCAGTTGTTGATGATGATCAAGATTTCGACGACACTATTACATTCGAAGACATAAACGAACCGAACCGAACCGAACTGAACCTAATGAAATCGAACTCGAACGATTCCTTATTTAAATTTGGATCCGACGATTTCGTTTACTAAATACCCGAAAATTCAAGAGAACCGAATTGAATCGAATCGAACTATGACCAGCCCTAGACAGAATGCTACTAAATCATTCAGTTGTTAATGATGATCAAGATTTCGACGATACTGTTACATTCGAAGGCATAAACAAAAATAGATGTTGCCTCAACCTCTCCAAGACATCCATTTTAAAATAGTGAAACGTTTGAGTATATTTTATAAAATAATGAAAGGTTTGGAGCTACCGTTGCAATTATCCTTTTTTCAATTGTGACCCCTATTTTAATGCCCCAACTAATGGATTTAGATGGTAGTGGTTCTTCTACGCAGACTCTTTTCGAGGTAAAGATGATTGAACTAAGGGTGTGTTTGACACCCATTTTGGAAAAGAATAAATTCTGGAATAGTGATTGATGTGAAGAATGTGTGGTTAAAAAGTAAGAAAAATTTTTGGGTTTATGTGTAATATTATTTTATTGATAGAATGTGTGGTTGAAATGAAGAAAGAGAAAAAAAATGAGAAAAAGAATGGGAAGAGAATGGATGTCAAATAGGGGCTAAGTCTAGCTTCTAGTTCGAAGGCTAAAGAGGATTCATATTTGCCGTGATAACCCGATTATCACAGAGTAAATTTAATCAACAGTCATTGAACTTTCAAGTTGTTACCACTTACTCATTGAACTTTAACGTGTTACCGAATACTCACTCATCTTTTCTTATGGTTACCCATCCATCACTCACTTCACTCTCGTCTCTGAAAATGGACAGAAAATTACACGTGGCTGACGGTTTTCTTACGTGGCAAACATCCCACGTTAAATTGCCCACCTGTAATCAAACCCAACCCACGACATTAACCTTCTAAAATAACGACAGTTCTCTTTCTTCCCCATTTTCGCATTTCTGCTCACTGGAAGAGAAGATCAACAACATTCCTCTGCATTTCTTGAAATTCTGCCTGAAATCAATGTATTAGGCTTGGCAATTCTTCTCTTGTGTGGATAATGGAGGGCATAGGTGACCCACAAGGCCCTCACATGGAAGATGTGGAAGATGAGCAGGAAAGAGTTCTGGAAGGTAATTTTTTAAAACTATTTTGTTGGAACATGATTTGTTTCCTTATGGACATAAAGTTTAAGATATATGTCTTGATGGCTAGACCCCATTTAGTAGAGTTGCTAACTGCCACTAAGACTGAGATTTTTTTTTGTTAGAATTCTGTAGATTTTTGTTTATTTAAATAGCTTTTATGATGTAAGTTGTATAAAAATGTTAAATCTTACACACGGAATCGGTATGTATTGGCTGTGTTTCTTTAATTGATCAATCTACATCTTATCACCTTATTTTCAAATTTGGGATTGGGTTGCAGGTTTCTTGAATTAATCACTAGTTGAATTTTTGTCTTCAAGAAGATGTCTATCTGTGTTTGATTAGGTAAAGCATATGGCTGCTACGAATGCAATTGAAATTATTTTAAACTATTTGTGTTTATAATGTATTATTGGGGATGAAACCTGTGACATGGAATCTGATGATTTTTTTTTTCCTTTCACAAGGTTTTAAGTGATTCCCAGAAGCTTGCCATCTATGACCAATATGGTGAAGAAGGCCTAAAAGGTCAAGTGCCGCCGCCAGGTGCTGGTGGTGCTGGTCCTGGAGGTGCTACATTTTTCCAGACAGGAGATGGACCGAACGTATTTCATTTCAATCCGAGAAATGCCAATCTATAAAAACGACTTAAGAAACCCTTTTCGAGTCCATTTGGAGGGATGGGTGGTGGTACAAGGTTTTCTAGTTCAATGTTTGGTGATGATATATTTAGTTCATTTGGAGAGGTTAGACAGATGAGTTCAGCCCCGAGGAAGGCACCACCAATTGAACAAACATTGCCTTGTAACCTGGAAGAGCTTTACAAAGGAACCACAAAGAGGATGAAGATCTCCAGAGAAATAGCTGATGCCAGTGGAACCACAAACATTGATATCTATTGGAGATAAATCTGAACCTGCTTCTAACGACACAGTAGCAGCCAAGGGAACAAGAGTGCCCAGTCAAAACAGAGAAGATTACACCTGATATTTTGGAACAAGAATGCCCAGTCAAAACAGAGGATATTGCAACTGATATTTCTGGCCAACAGCTTTGTTACGTTGTGATAGTGTTTTTGATTTCTTGAATAGCTTATGTATAGGAGGAAGTTATGGAGAGTTCGTATATAAATATCATCCGCTGTATACACCATAATCATCTTGAAGAGAAATTCTTTACTCATCAGTTCTCTCATTTAGTTAACCTTACATCAAACCTGGCTGGAAGAAGGAGACAAAGATCACATTCCCGGAGAAAGGAAATGAACAACCAAATTTTATTCATCCCAGCTATGAAGAGGTTGCGCCCAAAGAAGGAATGCATATTCCAAAAGTTTGTGTTGTTTTGACAGTGAACTATATTTTAGTTTGTATTTTTGATTAAGTAATCATGTCTACTCATTCATGTGGTTGGTACTAGTGAAACAAAGTTTGACTCATCTTGTTCTCTATGATGTTTGTGTTGTTTTTTATACTTCTAATATAACATGATTGATGGCATATTCTCAGAGTTCCATCTGATGCACCTGATTCTTGATAAGCTTCTAGTGCATTAGCACCTGCTGATGCACAGGCATTTTGGTGCTGGTGCATCAGCACCTGATTCTTAGATGATGCACCTTGGCTGGTGCATTAAATTGAAGCTTCTCAATCTGGTGCATCACATTTATGCACCTCCATCAATCCAATGTTCAATAACCTCAATCAATTCAATTTTCAAACCAGGTTATAACATGATTCATTCATTCAATAGTCAACCAAGTTACAACAACCAACTACATATACATAATCCAACTACAAGGAAATGTATGACATTCTGCTTCAGCCCCACCAACAAAACAACCAACTATACAACAACCAACACAAGGAAATATAAGACAATGTATCCAAAATGAAACAATCCAAAATGGAACTAGCAATACAATTTATTCTTTAAGACTATTAAACTGGAACAGTTCTGTGGGAAGGAACAGTCTGCTCTGTTATCTCATCACCATCCAATTCATTTTCACATGATGCTTCCTCCAGTAATTTTCCATCCGATTCATCCATATGCCAAATGAGTTTGCTGGCCTCTCAGTTATTTTTTCTAATTTCTCCTTTTCAGCTTCAATTTCAACATTTAACACTTTGCCCATGTCTTGCACTGCCTGTTTGCATTTTTGGCTACAAGGGTCGTATCTTCATATGCCAGTAGATTAGTAGAAAGTGAGTGCAGCTGGGACGGCTCCAACATCAAAATAATGAGCCGAATATAGTCGGCTTGTGGCACCGTCGAGAGTGCCGCACACTCCGCCGCCGTCCCACCCGCCAAATGTTACGCCGCTTCTCGATTTTTCATGGCACACTGGTTAACCTGCCAACAACAACAGCAGCAGCACACTGATTTTTCATGGCGGCTTCCTTCGTGGTGTGGAGATGATGCGCCAGGAGCGGATAGCTTGGGTTTCAATTTGGGACTTCAGGGCTTCAATTTAGGAATTAAGGGTTTGTTTAGGCAGAGATGTCGTGAGAATGGGGGAGAAGCGTGAGTTAAATGGAGGAGAAGAGTCGTGGCTTTAAAATGTGCAACCGTTGAATTGCACCCTGTTTGCCACGTAAACAAATCGTCAGCCACGTGTAATTTTCTGTCAAGTTTAATAGACGGGAGTGGAGTGAGTGATGGATGGGTAACCATAAAAAAAGATGAGTGAGTGTTCAGTAACGCGTTAAAGTTCAATGAGTAAGTAGTAACGACTTAAAAGTTCAGTGACCGTTGATTAAATTTACTCNGATGGATGGGTAACCATAAAGAAAGATGAGTGAGTGTTCAGTAACGCGTTAAAGTTCAATGAGTAAGTAGTAACGACTTAAAAGTTCAGTGACCGTTGATTAAATTTACTCGTAAAAAAAATGAAATTTATGAATGAGCAAATTTGATAATTTATGAATGAGAATTTAAAACGAGCGAAATGTTTGGGCGGGAAAATGAATTCGTTTATATTTTGAATTGGGCTCTGGTGTATGGGCTTGGGGCCTCGGCCCGTTGGTTTACTGATCTCAGCTCTCTAAGAAGTGAACACGAGTGGTGAAATAAAACCCCTATTTGGTTTAGATAAAAATTAAATTTTGATAAAAGTTGATGGATCACATGATTTAAGAATTATGAATTTCATAAAATTTGTAATTAAAATTAATTATTAATTTGGACTTAAATTTTAAATAACTTTTTTATCTGAACCAAACATGGACAAAATAACAATCTCGATTTTGAATTGTACTATAAGGTCTATTTGTGCAGTATTTATAAACGATTTAAATTATAAATAAAAATGAGTGAATAAGCCATTTTTGGTGTAGATTAAAATCAAAATTTTATTATATTTTGATAAAGGTTGATGAAATGTGTGGATAAAAAGTTGTAGGTTCCATTAATTATGTATTTACAATTAATTGTTAACTTTTTCTTGAAATTTTAGTTTGATTTTAAGCTACACCAAATAGGGAATAAACGAATAGTACTTGTAGATTTCTCGAAATGTGTAAATAATTACTCGAGTTTTTATAAATAGTGACTTAGGTGTTAATTACAAAATCATGTCAACAATTCTCTATTGTATCAGCAAACTTCTACTTGATTCCTGACACATTACATACAAAGTAGCCAATAAGAGATGTGGTGGTAAATTGGGAAGTTTCAAAATGGACGGCTACAAACTTAAACAACATTGGAACCTATAGAATCAAATGCAAACATCACAAATTATTCATATCATCTTCGAGTTCTTGCAGTCTTCAAGAGTAAGACTATGCTAGAATGAATGACAAATAGTAGGGATGGCAAAAAAGCTCGTCGACTATGACAGCTCGGGCTCGACCGGAAAAAAGCCCGAGCAAGAATAGTCTTCGGGAGTAAGACTATGCTAGGACGAATAGTGGGGATGGCAAAAAAACTCGTCGACTCGAACGGCTCGAGCTCAACCTGGGAAAAGCCCGAACAGGCCCGAATTGGGCTCGATTCCACTGAGCCGAGGCTCGTGTCGAGCCCCATTTTGGGGCGTCGGCTCGAGCCCGGGTCTGCCCATGTTTAAGGAAAAAAATGAGGAATAATAATAATAATAATAATAATAATAATAATTTCAGCTGCCATTGCTGCCTACGTTTTGCAGGCAGTAGTCACGAAAAAAGAACTAGAAAAAAAAAACAGAGCCAGCTCAGCTCGTAAAGGCCGAGCCGAAAGTTCAGGTCGAGCCTAAAATTTTTGGCCGAGCTTGGGCCCAAAAAAATCCAGACCTATTTTACTCGAGTCGAGCCTGAGCTTTGAGTTTCAGCTCGTGGTTCGGATCGACTCATTGACATAGCTAACGAATAGTGGATGCTCATACTTTGTTCTTGGGATACCTGGTTTTACACATATAATCAGCCAATGGAAAAGTTCTCTTCGAAAACAATGAGAATTATCATGTTGAGGGATTGTTATTAGAGAATTTTTGATGCAAAACATAGAGTCGAGTCGAGAAGAAATTTAATATATATACCTATCTTAGATGATGAAAACTGTCCCACTAAAATTGTGGATGGGGTGTTAAAAATCATTATTAAAGGGTCACAAGTTGTCGTGAAGGCAGCAAAAAAATGAGTAAGTTTCTGGAAATGGTCGCTTATATTTCAGTGAAATAACTAATGACGAGTTGATGAGGTGCGAACTAGATTTCCTTGAGAAAATGAAGAATGAATCTCAAGTAAAATTGACTGCTTACCAAAGAAAGATAACCCAGTATGACAATTCTAAGGTCAAGAAAAAGCCCTTTTGTCCAAATGACCTTGTGCTACGAATGGTATTTTTATCTTATGAAGAACCAGGATGGCCCCTACCGGCTACCATATCAAAGAAGAGGTTCGACCAGGAACCTATAAAATTGAAAATTTGGATGGAAAAGAACAACCTCATCCTTGGAACGCATAATACTTGGGGAAGTATTATCAGTAGAAATATATATACTCAGTTTGTACAAATTTCTTAATTCAATGAAAGTGGCTTTGTTAAAATTCTTGAAAAGAAAAAAACCTCCCAACGACGAAAGTACTGGGAGAAGCCCTTGCCTAGTAGTTCAGCCACCAGGTAGGGAAGTATAGGCACTTCAACGAAGAGATGTATCCTAAAGGGGACCACTTCCTTACTCGCTAAAGTGGACACCACATGCCCTAACGGTAAAAGTCATTGATAAGGCCATAGCATAGGCGACCCACTCAATCCCATTCTCAAGAAAGACAACAAGTTACAACGGAATATGACCGTCTAACACTTGTACAAATTACGAATTATAAAGCAAATTAAACAACTCTCAGACTAAAGCACATCATTAAATAACAACATAAGTAAATATGCAGTACAAAATTCAGGAAATAAACCCGAAGTATTGTAAAAAAAAAAAGAAATTTCATTAATTATGGGGTTTATTAAAATTGGAGGCCAAGTGCCAATTACAAAAAGAAAACAAAACAAAAAAAGCTAAAGCTAAGAAGAAGTGTCAAGCTGGCTGCCAGCTATCGGAATGATGGCATTAGGAGCCATTGTCTCATTCTCAACTTGTTTACCCCTAGACTCTTCACCGTCTTCCAATTCAATTATATTATTACTTCAGTTGGCAAGGACCTGGGGTTCGCCTTTTTACAAGAATTTCGACCTTGGCTCGGGCGTGTCAATGGATTGAGAATGAACCTCAATCTATTCTACTACTTCAGTGTAAGCGAACCTTCGCCAATACTTAGAGAAACACTCGTACTCTTCTGTTTGGTAAAAGCTGGCAATGTAACGCTTTACCGCTTCATCTCCAGCAGAATGAGCTTCACCTCGAGCCGCCTTCACTTCTTCAAACGAGCCACCAACTCTGGAATTTAGCCTTTCATATTACTACTTCAGCAGGACATATTCTTTATTTAAAGGCTCCAGGGCCTTGGCAACAATTTGCTGGTATGGATCTAAAGTCTTCACTCGCCTAGTCAGAGAAGCTACTTTGCTCTGCGTAAGTAAATTTCTTTTTTCAAATTTTCAATCTCTGCCAAAGCAGAGGCGAATTTCACGGACTCCTCAACTTGTTGCTTCCTGATGGCCTCAACTGGAGGCCTTGTTATCAATGTCTTTATTTTTCTTGTGAAGGTTTTTAAAGAGGATTTCAGCATCTATGGCTACCCCTAAAGGTCCTGCCCGTCTAGTTTACCATTGTAGCAAAAAGATCACGTGCATCGCTGGACTGCACAAAGTTCTGCCTCCTATATGTCCAGTATTTATGAAATGTGGTGATGGTCGCCTGGATCTCTGGGGGGGAGCATGGTCAGAGCTTCTGCAGCTAACTCATCATTCTTAGTCAAAGTAAGTTTAACCCCAGGAGGAGCCCCTTCGCTGACAGAAGAGCTATCGCTGGTCTTGTTTTTCATCACCAACTCCTGCCTTAGGGAGACAGTGGAAGGGGGCCATTTTCAAATCCCCCCTTCAACAACAATAGAGGTTGTCATCAAATTCTCTCCAGCAAGGGCTGGAGGTGGAGGACATACTATTGACCATTCTTCGCCTATAGAAGAGAATGTGCGCATCTTCTTAGGGAATTTCGTAACCTTCTCATTCCTATTACTCTTTGATAAAAGGTGGCCCTTAGATTCAAAAACCCATTGCTGCCCTTCTCAACCTTATCCCTGACCTGCTTGGCCGTAGCAGATGAGGGTTTGTTACCCACCCTTTCCGGATGTGGAGGTCGCGGCAAAATTGACCCCATATCCGGTGTCGAGTATTTTATCTTCTCGAAATTATCTACAATCAAAGGAGCTTCGGTAAAATGATCTCCATAAAAGAATAAATGGAAATTCTGATCAAAGTTATATCTCTTTGAGCCATTAAGCCAAATTCTTCGTAAAATCTCCTATTTAATGTGAGGAGCTCGAACTTGCGTGAAGATAGGTTGCAAAGATATACGTCCTCTACCATGCCCAATTCAACTTCAAAAAGTTTGAAGCAATCTACTCAATCTGCAAAATGGAGAGGGTCAGACTACCATAAGTATGATAAATGCAAGTAACCTACAAAAAATAAAAAATCTACTCACTAGCTTCTAAATAGTGAGTAGGAACTGTTAGCTTAGGGATCCTATCACCCTCACAAATCTGTCACCTCTCCTTCACTCAAAATCGGGTCTCATTCCACCATTTGATGGAGGAAGGAAGACCTATCACAAAAGTAGAGTGGGCTCCCCGAGGACACAGTGAATACTAACCTTTTGAGTCTTCCTTCCCCAGGGCCCTATGTTGAAAGGGAGACTGGAAAACATGGAGGGGCATGCCTCACCTAGGGAGGTCTCTTTCCACAGAAAATAAGACCCCACTAGCTGAGCCCATACATTTAGGACGAGCTAGGTAGGTGTCAACCTCTACGACTTAAGAACGGCCTTAAAGAATGGATTAGGGGCAGACGAAATCCTCCCTTAAGAAGGTATTCATTAATGGCCACACATCCTAATGTAGGAAAGTAGGCTCCCTCCTCAGGCGAAAAGGCTAGGAGTTTGATTGTGTGAGGGATTTGTTATTTCTCCCTAATTTCTACGAAGTCGGCAACCGTAAGATTTGACAAAACCTTAGCCCCCGCCACTGCCCCCCTCCCCCCAAATAGCATCATAACCTAAATGACCTTCTCTAGGGCTCGGCAAGCTTTGGTTTACCCTAATAGCTTGAACAAGGTCGACCGTATTCGTTATAGTCACTTCCATTTCAGATGACACTGCATACAAGTCTAGGTTTCTCCCACTAGAGTTTGAAGAGCTCATGATTTTAAGAAAAAACATGAACAAATGAAGAAGTGAAGATAGATGAATACTCACAAACTTAAGGAACGAATAGGAAATATCACCGATAGGAAAAGAGGTCTCAAAGAACTTTTTGATTCAAAAAAAGGAGTGTGGAATTTTTATTTTTATTTTCAAAGTAAAGAATAAAAGGGGTAAAGGATTTGCCTTTTATAGCCATGGGTCATCAATCCCGGCCGTTGGATCTAAATCCTAACCATCCAACCATTCATATAAGGGTCAATTCGAGCCATCCATATCATCTGTCTCTTCGTATTTCACGGTTTAGATAAGAACGTTTGAGCCACGCGCGCCAATATGTCTACCTCCTATGAAACACACCTACAACAGTCATCATTGCATATTAAATATGGTGACGATTGCGTGTATGGAAAGCTAGAATGTTGCAGCCATTCTTTCTCCAAAAATGTTCAAGACGGTAAATTATTTCAGCGTAATAATCAAGGGCGTCTCATGTTCACAAGATTTCAAAAAAAAAAAATAATAATAATAGTATATACCTCTTTAGAATTGACGAGCTACAACCTCAACAAATAAAAGAGACAAATCAATTTAGTTTTCTACATGACTTTGGCACAACTTCAGACGTGTAAAGCAACGTCGGATCGAACAGCGTTGGATCAAGTGTGACTAGCGACGCTTCCCAGCTTCTCTCACAAAATCAGAAGTTTCATAGCATACATCGTCGGCCAACAACCTCGACAAGTTACTCATGCAAGTAAACTACCTTGAAATTCTAATTATAATGTGAGTATTTATAGTTAGACTTGAGATTGTGGTGTAGTAAAAACCACCCCAACAAAACAAAATTTTTATAATGGAAGTCCATGTTTTACATGAATTGTTTGTGATCGTTTGTTTACAATCACCTTTGATCATATTGTTGGTGTTTGAACATTTCGGTCCTACGTCATAAAGCATCACTCACATCTAAAAATGTCATTCTTTCATGTCCGAATCTTCGATTAAAACATGTTAGAATTTGCTCAGTGAACACAAATGGGTCAAACATTTTTTGTCCACGTAGCCATTACAAAAAAAAAGGGGGTCAAGATACATCATTGTGCAACACGATGGTAAAAGATGTGAACTAAATAAAGTGGTGCCCCAATAACAGAATACGCATTATATGTATATCAGTTTATGTTCATTAGGCTCCATGACTCTTCAAAATCAATAGCTTTTTTATGAGTTCAATCGAGAACTTTGTGTTAATCGACAAATTCATTAGTTAAACATCGTGAGTCTAAAATGAGTCTCTATCACCGAGGATTGCAAGGTATCAAATACTTAGAGCATGTTTGACATTGCTTTTGTTTTCTATAGAATAAATATTTTAATTTTGGTTTAGAAACTTTCCGAAAGAACTTCCAATTTCGAAAGTATTTTTAAAAGAACTTCATATTTCGAAGGTACTTTTAGAGGAAGTCACATTAGACCAATTTTCTTTAAAAATTCTTCTAACTAAAATAAATATTTTCGTAAAATTAGTTAAACAGTCCAAAAGAATTTTTGAGTATCAACTATCCAAAACTCATATTGACTTATTAGAACTTAAAAGCACAGTTTTAAAAAGCGGCGCCTAAGCGCGAAGCTGATGCAAAAAGGCCTCGCTTCGCGCTTTTTCATTTTTTTTATTTTTTTTCATGCCTAGGTGTGCCTAGCGCACAGTTTTTTTAACTCTTATTTACACTTTTTTACGCTTTTTTTCTTTAATTATTAAATAATTTTTAAATTGATATAAAAATTAAAATAATATTAAAATGAGAAAACCTTTTTTTACGCTCTTTAACGCTTAGGTTTTGCCTAAGCTCGCCTAGGTCAAAACTTGACTTCCACGTTTCGTCACACTTTACACTTTAGAATACAGCTTAAAAGTCTCTTCAAACAGGCCCTTAACTACATACTTATGAAGAATCCGGCCCTTTGTCATGCAATTGGTTCGTGAAGGAATGAAAATAGCATAGTTTCACTAGAAAATGTATGTATTATATAACCCTTGTTTGAGCCTCATTTTGGGAAAATATGCCCATGTTTGGTTCGGATTAAAATCTGATTTTAATCCAAGTCAAAGTCAAACAATCAATATTAACCACATATTTTTGGGTCCCACAACTTTTCAACCACACATTTCAAAAACTTCTATCACAATCTAGTAAAAATCTAATTTTAATCCCCACCAAACACCCTCTATATGTTGTTGAATAGTGATTATTTGGAGAATGTACAGTTAAAAAGTAAGAAAAAAATTTCTATTTACATATGAAAAAATTTTATTTGAGAATGTATGGTTGTATATGAATATTTAGAAAAATGAAGCTCAAACAAGGACATAATATTTACTAAACCACTGTTTGACAACCATTATTTGATAAAAATGGAGTTTGGAATAGTGATTTTTAGGAGAATGTGTGGTTAAAAATAAGAAAAAAATTCGGGTTTACGTGCACAATATTTTATTGTATAAATGTGGTTGAAAATAAGTATGTAAAAAAAATAGTTTGAAAATAATGATTTTCAAAAGTGCAATTTATAAACACGTACACAGTGTGCAAAACTACAATTGAACTACCTGGTTTTGACAGCTTCTTTAAGGTTTTCTCCCTTCAAAACACGGAGCAACACTAAAATTTGCTGAAAAATTCAAGGTTTCGAACAAGCCAGTCCATAAATCAACACGTTCGACAACCTGCAACGAGATAAGTTAAGTTCGGATCAGTCTACTAAACATAGACCCGATACTTCCAACACGCTACTGTAAATTACCCGTGAATTTATAGCGAGATAGGTTAGGTATTAAAATCTCCTTTTATTTACCGTAAATCTCACATTAAACGATAAAAAAAATAATTACACAATATATTCGTGTTTGAATTACTCCGTTTAATAAGATTGATATTTTAAAATGAAACCATAAATTTTAATATTTTAATTATTCATAATCTGAAAAATACTAAAATTTACGAGTTTACTCTCGTAGACATGTAGTGCACATTCAAACTAGCAATAAAGCTAGTCTTCCTACTTGCTTGTT
>CAIGRM010128612.1:0-14975 GCA_903798335.1 Fraxinus albicans
CTCCACGTATAACAGGTAATTACAGAAAAAAAAAATGGATCCCCTCGTGCTTTACTTGGTTGTGATGATCTCGATGAAGACATCTTTGAAATCATCAAATATGTGGATCCTAAAATCATTTCAATCATGCTACATGTACATCATTCTTTACACTTTGTCACGTGACAACACATTGGACAATTTAACAAATTAAACAATTTTCCCTCCAATTTTTTTTTTTTCACCCCACATCAAATGTCATGCTTGTTGTACACTTGGAGTGTACATCTAAGCATATTTGTTACCAAATAGTTTGATTTTCAGTTTGAAGACAGTAACAATATTTTAATGGAAATTTGACCATTTGGTCTATGGTTTCAAAAGGAACAAGTAATGTCTCAAAATGATTGCACAATAAATGTGCAAGAGTCGTCTAGTTTTATATTTAACTTCATGGGAAGAAACCCAACTTAATTTGATTCGCTTTGATCAACCAACTTCAATTTGTTTAAAATTCATCACCTAACTTATATTTAAATTTTTATTTGATCGCTGAAAAAAAAAAACATGTACTGTTTTCCAACAATATTTTGCCAAGAAAGAGAATACTAATCAAAAGTTACTAAATTATGTTGTGAACGATATGAAGTCTACTGTTTGAAATAAAACATGAACATTGATGAATTATGATTCCGAAAATCACATATTTTAGTATAGATCATTATGTCTTAGGTTATTACGTTCCATGACGAAATTAAGAATGCTCGACTTGGCGCTCTTGTAATTGGGTCATTGCAAATGTAAAATATTCATGTATCTTGTACCTAAACCAAGTAGTTTATATGCTTATCAGCTTTCATTTGTAAATTATATTTAAGGCATAGATAAAATAAGCAAGAAAAAGCGAACGAGTGTTACATATTATCTCCTAGAGAATGAGAAAAAAGGTTAAGACACGTATCTATTTCTTAAGCACCTCAGAAATAACATGCTCTAGAATTAAAATGCTATTCAAAACTTCTCCACAAAAATCAAGAAGAAAAGGAAACAATTGCAACAGGAGGCAAGACTGGAACTGCATTCTACAAGACCATGGCCAATGGAACTTAATCTCCGAAATCCAGATCGTATCATCAAGAAATTTTTTCACGCAATTTTTGTGAGAGCCCCAGCTGCGAATAGAAGATTCCTTCGAGAGAACTGTTACAAAAGAACGATAAAAATAGACTTCAGAAGATCCCGATGTATAAATGAACGAGAGAAGTGATCATCCGTCTGTATATACCTGCAAACCATAGACTGGAGTGGATTTGGTGGGCAAGGTCTTCAACGATCTGAGTCTGTTCGTGTTTCCATTTTTACTGGTGAAAAAAAATATTACAGCACATAGTTAATAACAAAGAAACAAAAGTTAGCTACCGAGTTAGCTTTATTGAAGCATTCATTCATTGAATTTTCAAGCAAAAGATTTTTCATCACTATGGTACTAACTCCTGAATTATTGCAAAGTGGAGGGAGGGACGGAGGGAGAGAACTGTCTGTCAAAATGAACTTACTTTTCTTCAGGTTTTGACACCTTCGAGCTCTTGGTTACATCCCATATTTTCACAGTGCTATCAGCAGAACCCGATGCAAGAAGTGAACCTTCACAACTGTAAAACATGAAACAAAATTACAATGCGATCTATCATTGAGAAAATCACCTTTTCACTTGAAATGCAATACGAACATTAAATAGATGTTTGGGATATATAAAATCTTTCGCACCTGAAAGAAAGAGACCATATGCAGGAGGAGTGACCAACCAAAGGGGAAACACAACGTCCACTTGCAAGATCCCACATCATGATCTTACCATCTTCATCACCAGATGCCATGTAACGACCATCAGGTGACATTGCCAAGGATAGGATCATACTTCTATGACCAATGAAAATTCTAACGCATTCCCCACTTTGAACATCCCACAAGCGCACGGTTTTGTCACTGGATCCAGTTGCAATGTAGTTGCAGTTTGCATGCCATTGCACGCACTAAGAAATGAAAAAGAAATATTAAGATTGAAATCTTTAGTATGGACAAAATTGTGTAAAAAAATAGCTCGTTACAACTTACACAAAGTTAGAAGTATCAGAAATATCAAAAAACTAAGTTTATTTTCTTCTCACAGAACGAAGTAAAGGGAGGTACTTTCAGCACATATTATGGCCATGATATATAATAATCTAACATTGATAAATAGTTCAGACTCCTTTGGGACATGGACCTTTGATTTCTTAGTAGTGCATATTTGGTAAGACCCTTAAATAAGACATATTCTATCTCAGCCTCCCTAGAAAAACACTGAACTGATTCTCTCAAATCATTGAATACACCCTGGTCTTGGGTCAATCAACCTCAACCATATTTTCATTGTATGACTCATGACAGGACCTCATACAATTTTAAATATCCCGTTATTGTTATAAATATGCACAATAATAGTTCTCCATTTTGCATATTTTCATTCTTTAAAATCTCACTGAATAATTTTGTAAACCATATAATCACCTCATCCAAACAATTCCATACTTTCTAATCTTCATCCTCTTTACGTCCCTTCAATTCCAAAAAGAGGATTTTTCTAGTATAATAAACATTCCTATCCCCAACTGAGTTCGAGAAATCTCGAATCTCCACACTTTGCCGCTCATTAATTGATTTGTTAAAATAATTCTCCAGTCTTTCTGTTATCTCATCATTACAAAACAAAGCTCTTTGTTTCTCATATTTAAACGCTAGAATTTATCCGGATCTTGACTTTCCTTCACCCATTGCCGAGATAACTTGTGAATTGATTTCTCCTCTTCCTTGTTCCAAGATAACTATACAACTTCTCATGTTCTTCTGCGTAGAACTTTTGAATTATATTCTTGGCTTCTCATTAAGCTAACTTGCACTTCTCAAAAGCATCAATGTTTTTATATTTTTTTACATTTCTATGGCATTTTATTTTAGTCTCAACCACCAGGACTTTCTAATTCCAACACCGTGTCTCCTTATTCGGTGGTTTGCTACCCCCAGATTCTTCTAACACATCTTTTGCAACTTAGTGTAACTAATCAATCTTATTCCGCATCACCTTAATATCTCCGCCTGTATGTCTTCAGATACCAACAGAAATTTGTTAATAGAACAAAAGGATGAATAAACTTCATGCCTATTTTTAAAATATTCTAAGGTATTTTTTTCCAGGTTTCTGAAGAACGCTAAAAAGAGCAATGACCACACATTGCAACAAGCTATAAAAAGATTAACAATATTTCACACATCTAATATGGTCGTTGACCATGACAGCTGTAGCCCCTTGGGGATTGACAATTTTGCAGCCTTCACTACAGTAAACAATGAAAAGAGAGCAAGACCCCAAATTGAGTCATGAGTTTAAGGAAAGAGGTGAATCGATAGAATCAATCGAAAAGGAGAGTCCCTCACAAGATCTATTAAGAAAAAGGATGAAGAAAATAAGCTTTCATTTTCTCTCTCCTTCTGTCTAACTGGTGAGATACTGGGGTAATATATTGATCATGTAAAACATAGAAATAGATTAGCGCACACTAATGTTGGCAAGATAATATCTACACGCAAGCACATAGACAGCGAGGTGCTCACATCTACATCAGACAAGTGACCTGCCATTATTCTTAAAGGCTGTATTCTGTCCATAGACCAGATCCTTGCAGTTCGATCATGTGAAGCACTTGCAAAATAGTGTCCCACTGGACTAAACTGCACTAGAATAACATCAGAATCATGAGTCTGTTCTAGCATGGGTCAATCAGAGATATGTCGAACATAGGCAAAAAGTAAATTAAAAGGGAAAAATACAGGGCATAGTCATTCAAGTGACTCAGACTGGTGAATGTGTTCTATTTAGTCTAAAGATGCTAGAAGCAATGTTGGCTGAGCCCCTGTTTGTTTCACATTAGTAGAAAAAAATGGACCGTTGGTACAGTAGAATAGCAGCCATATTTGACCAGTTTGTGTTGGTGGGACCCACTTCGTTTGAAAAAAAGGTACAAACTTTCATTTTCTTTCTTCAATAATGTGAAAAAACAGGGGCTGAAATTTTTTTTTGATATCATCCAGGCATTGAAATTTTTGCTATGTTCGTAGTCATTGAAGGACTTGCTTCAATATGGACAATTCTTAGCAGCATAGCCAATTGATATAATACGGAAAACAAAATTTTAGAGCAGCGAAGATTTAGGGATAGAATAAATCTTGCATGATTTAGTGCAGCCAAATTCAGGGTTAAAATTGTTACGGTCAAAGATTGTAGGTATTGTTACTGTAAAACCAATTTTTTATTCTTTTATAAACCATATATCTCTATAAATAGCCTTGTATTCCAAATATGAAAAAGAATGAGATTCACAATCATTCTCAAATCTTGTTCATATACTAATATACACATGCGTATTTGGAAACAAAAATGCTGTCAAATATCTTGTTCAGTGATACTGAAGTAAAATCTTTATTCAGCATGACACATCCTACCAAAATAAGAGTTAAGCAGCTAGATAGAGTAGTAGTGAACCAAAACTTTTCAATCACATAAGAGAAGAAAATGAGACTTCATAGTTTGTTGGAAAGATTTGGACCGCTGATTGCAGAAGAAATATTATTTCATCTGTTGACAATACACTTAGTGCTCAAGTGTGAGGAAAGGAAAGCAGGCATAACTGTTGATTTTTGAGTTTTTCCTTGATTAAAAGTTGGTTAGACTTAGAGTTTAGGGATGGGGTATACAGCTTACTAAAAAGTGAATATCCAATATCCTACCTGAACATCCCACACAGGGTAGTTATGACCCTTGTAGCAAACAAGATTTGCATTCAGTTTTGTGCTCCATAATCGAACTGCATGCCAACAGTTTGATTTCAATTATATTTTACAGGATAGGACGAGCTAAAGAAAATAAAAGTAAAGCTCATTTAGATAAATAAAACAGAGAAACGAAGGGCAATATAACAGGAAATGAGCACATACTCGTTGAATCTGATGAAGAAGACAGAAGAAAATCTCCAAATGGACTATAAGTGGCGGAATAAACAGGTCCAGAGTGACCCCGAAATAGTGTATAAGATCTTCCCTTTGCACTTGCATTAAGTATATTTTCATTGGGAGTCAATTCATTCTCTCCCTGCGAAGGAGCTGATACTAATAAATATCAGCACCTCGTTGCTTCACAAGTATATGTACAAATTAACAGCAGAATGAGGATAAATATAGCAATTTGACAAGCAAGAAAAAGAACTGAAGGGTGTGAGCAAATAGAATTTTAAACAACACAAATAAAAGGTCTAAACAGTAAATACATTGACATTAACGCCACAAACATAAAATTCTTCATCCAATCAAGATTTATGTAACAGAGTAAAGGCATATTCTATGACAGTCTTTGACAGAGGAAATTATTGAAATCTACTTACAATTGCCAGTTTGCTGCCCAAGCTTTGCCATGTCCCAAACCTGTAAATAGTGGCTTTTGAATGAGCAAGCAAACTGAAGTTATTTGAAGTACTCCATAAATTACACAGAAACTAGGAAACCTTTAGTGATGAGTCTGAAAATCCGCCAGCAACCAGTGACCCATCATGAGATATTGATGCACAGTTTAACCTAATCAATAGATCGTAAGATTTTGCAAAGATCGCTGTGATTGCAAACGACATTAAAAGATACCAAAAGAAGAAAAAATGTTTTCACAGTGAAAGGCATACCCATTATGTGTATTGATAAAGGTGTAGAAGCTAATAGAAGGCAATGTCATACTACTCAACTGCACCCGATTCCTCAGGTCCTCAAGAATAGAATGTTCCACCTCTGTAGGTCTGAAATAGAGAAAGAACTCCGCAATAAAAAAAATTAGCCAGCAGCTATTGAAGATTAATAGCCAGTCTCCTGCCATCAACAAATTGAAAGATAACCAGCAAAATACACCAAAGCCAGCACCACTGAAGTGGCACAACAAATCCAGCCTCATTGAAGGTGGTAGAAACATAAATGAGTGATCGTGAGATGGATGTAAAAATGTGCATCCTCATTAACCTGGAGCCACCTTTTATGCCTGATTAAATGATTGGAAGAGATCAGTGCATGATCAGACTTTTCTTTCTTTTCTCATTTTTTCCTTTCATTTATTTTGGTTGAGGGTGGTGCAAGGGGCAAGAAACTATCAGCATGCATCATATAAGTATATGATGGATGCAAATCTATACATGAAAATGTAGATAATGGAATTACATAGATATTCTTCCTACAATGACCAAATAATGTGACTGTATATAACACAATTATGATGTGCCTGAAAAAGTCTTTCGAAAACAGACCCAACTTGAACAATTTTCTTCCCTCCCCTTTCGGACCAGGAAAAGAGAAGACTTCTAGAAACAACAAAAGATTAAGAGCTTGTTTGGCACAGATTTTTCTAAAATAATTTTAACCACACATTTCTTTAGACCTACAACTTTTACTCACATTTTAACCACACATTCTCCAAAAAATTCATTTTCCACTTGAAAATCTGTGCAAACAAAGCGGAAAAAGGAGGGTGGGGGGGATTTGAAGGAGGAAAAGTGAAACAAGGATAGTCCAGAAAATACATTATTGGCAAGGTTAGCTCTGGTTTTACACGTGGTGCTCCAGACGTAGTGCTACTCTCTGATCGAGAAGCTTTTCCTGTTGCAGCGACAACCTTGTCCTTTTTCAACTTTTTCTGAGTGGAGCCTCCTTTTCCGCCATCAGCTGATCTTTTCTGAACATGAAAGAAGAATAGTCTAAAGATGCAAGTGAACATGAAAGGCTGAATCTAGAATAATGGACATATGAGGACTCTTTAAGCTTGGATTACAATCTGTAGCTAAAGATGCATAAAATTGAAATATTCGGTACCTTATTTTCTTCCAAGTCCCCATCTTTCACTTCTCCATCAGCTTTGTCTGAATCCATAATCTGACCCCCTGCCTTATCCAACTTTTCTTCCAAGGAATCTTCAAGCAACTGCAACAATTTAAATGGTATTATAACTCTAAGTGAGGGACTCATCTAACCCGTATGCTCCCTAATATTAAACCACACATCTCCTTCCCAGAGAGAGGACAAGAAAATAAGAGCATAGAAAGACAAATCAAGCCGGAACAACTGAGCCCAGTTAAAGACATTTACAATTCACCTACTGAAATTGATCCTAACTGAACTTAAACGATCTAACATGCCACAAAAATATAATTATCGACCAACTTAACATATAAGTTCTCCTTCCTAAAATTGAGTAAACATGAACAACCAAATATCTAACTCAAATTACCAATATAATAATCCACCCATTTCCTGAATGATTAACAATAACTATCTATGACCGAATCCAACAAACAAAGAATACAATCTTTCCAGCCATGATTAATAGCAGGCTAGCTCGCGTTGTGACTCTGATAGCTTACGCAATCTGAACTTTTGTATAACCCCATAAAAGTGGTGGAATTTGCTCAAAATTCAGACCACAGAAACCAATAATTACTATCTTCTAACCAAGTGGAATCGACCTCATTACTCATCTTGCATGCCAATATGATTTCTTCTATTGAATATTGGAGGACACATATGGCTTCATCTAATCTTTTTGAAGAGAAGTGTCAACCACAACAAGTCGTCATTTAGAAGTTAATGTTGAGGGAACAACAAATTAAACATGTTTGCATAGTAAATGAGAAGATATTCCAACAAACTATTAGGCATATAGCATTATAAATAAGCAACTTTCTTCAAGAAATTTCAACTACATTAGATTTAGAATAACATAGTAGATGTATATATATCATATATGCATTGCTGACTAACCCCCCAACGTATTTCTTTCTGATTAACCAGATTAGCAGCATCATGACCACTCCCGACAAGTGTGAAAACGTCAGCATCATCAGAAATTGAGCTTGGTTGTCCAGGTGAAACTGTCCATTGAATAATCAGCTTCATATCCATTCAAACAAAGAGGATCATTCAAAAAAATAAAAGGCAACGGAAGTAAGAAAATAATAGCACTTGCAAAGGAAACCTGCAATTAGAAATTAGGAGCTATACCCTGGAAGTTAATACGCTCATTGATGATACCGAGCATTGTAATTAATTGAGTCTTGTGTAAGTATTGTATCAGAAGATCATAAGAGTACTGTCACAAAGAAAAAAATAAGCATAAATAATATGTAGCCAGTCATGTAAGCCTAACCACATTCAATGCTATAAGTGAAGTTGTGGCCGAGGCTTGATTCCCCATATCCAACAAAAAAATTTCAGCAATTCAATAGAAGTCTTCAAAAACAGTGTGTATATATGTTAGCAAGCATAAAGTCAATGACTGACGTAACTTATGAATAGAACCTACGAATATACAGTATAGAATACTCAATCTAAATGCTGCTGTATGACCCACATTGTTCCAATAGTGATCAACCACAGATGCTATTTAAACCCCCAGTTGAATAAAATTTCATCATCAACAGAGAAGGGATCCAATTTCGTAGAATGAACAGCAAGAACCAATATTTCCCCTGTTTTCCATATTTTCTTCAACCACACTGAAGTTTAGGACAAAACTTTTCACTCAGTTAGCAGAAGAGAGAGCCTTTTCCATTAAAATGAATATGCTTTTTCTGCTTCTCTTCAAGTCTGAGTTATGTCTTCAATACGCATATATCTCTAGCTCACTTTCATCCCCCCCTCTTAGGGCATCTCAGCTTCCCAATTTGGTAGCTTCTTGATGAAATGAAGCAATAATATTTTTAAGTAATTTTCTGCAATAAGATGAAATGAGCTGAAACCTGAATTGCAGTTTACTAACTTACAGTTGCACAATAGAAATTTCGGACTAATCTATTATATGTAATGTAGCACCAGAACAAGATATGTACTGTGTTCTTTGAAGATTCGTCCTTTTCCGTGATCAATTTTACATTTCCTTAAATGTCAACTCTGTCGTTTTCCATTTCAGAGCATACTACATTTAATTTTAAGAGCATTTAGAGCTGAGAATCAAAGTAAAGTATCAGAACTCAGTGAAGCTTGTTTAAAACTCGGTAGTCAAACAAGCCAAGTTAAAACTTTTATTGTGTTCATCTAATTTGTAGTTCGGCTCAATAATCTAACAAATAAGAGAATTTATAGAAAAATGCCAAGATAGTCAAGCTCAACTCCAACCGATAGAGATTAGTTTGCTAAGAAAGAAAGCTTGAACACCCAATTGTTTGCTCTCGGTTCAGTTGGGCTTCTTTAGACCCCTAAAAGCATTTAACCTTTGGTGTGAAAATTATTCAATCAAACATGCATCGCCTTGTGCCACTTGCAACTTAATACAATCAACTCTTTTTTATAATCCGAGATCTTAGTATAATTGCACCAAAAGCCAAGTAGCTCACGATAGACAAAAAGAAAACAATGATACAAACCTATGCATATGCCCCAAAAGTGATAGAAAAAGTACCTGACAAATCTTAATGCTCACTTTGCTCTGTCTTAAAGAATGAGCAAATTCCATTTCCTACAAACAAAACATACATTGTTAAGGACAAATTGTGTCTCAATACAATGAATTAACCATTGTAGCATCGTTCTAGCCTTCTAGGAAAGTGATAGACCTCCAGATGTGAGGGTGAAAGAACGCCTTCTAATTTTTGGAGGTCACGTGAATGCATCATCTCATGATCTTCTCGGAAGCTATTGAAAAAAGCTCGAGCTGATACAGGAAGCGAGGAATGGTGCTGTTAAGAGTAAAATCTCAAAAGAATTATACGAGTAACAAGATGAAGAAACTTACCTTCCTGAATATAACCTTTTGCAATGAGATCCATAAAACAATGGATAAATGCTGGGTACAACACACGAAGCAACTCATGCTGCAAGTAGAAATGCGCAAGAAATTGGATAAATCGAAAAACATTTAAAATCTCTGAGCAGGCATAAGCATCTCCACAGAACTACAAGAAACTTGCAACATTTGAAGTGTAAATAAAAAATTAGTTGAAGTTTATCGCAATGATCACTTAGTACCTTACATGCAATAACAAGTAAAAGCATTTTCATCAAATTAGCATGAGATAGTTTAAAATAAAGGTAGGTTGTGAATGACATCAGATGAATAATGCATGGAGTAATTATAATTTCTGATAAGTAAAGATTTTTAAGAATGAACTCAATGGGGGCCCAGAGCAGTTCATGTACAAAGAGGACAGACAACGACTGTTTGACCTCCACCCTACATAAAATAAAAACTGTATCTTAAGTATTTAAAAAAACAAACAGCAAAACTGAAAGAAGCTAGATACAGCAATTTCAACCATGTGGAACTGCGACTTCCCCCCATAGGTGACACCTTTCAGTGCCTCCCCTATATGTCAAGGTCCCTAAAGTCTTAACTTTCAGTCTTCTCCCAAGACAACTATCTTCTACCTGTAACTTTGTCTTTTTCATTTCCTTCCTCACATCTTTTAAAGAACTAATAATTTAATGTGGCTAATTCTTTACTGTATTAAAGTTAATCTTCAATAATCATCCAAAACTTTATATCCCGCTCCCAATATCTATCAAAGTTTATGTCACTAATGACCCCTTCAACTAGCATGCCTTGTTCTCCTCATATCGGACCCTAATCCGCTCAAAGAATTTTGGACAATATTAGAGCACCAACGAGCCATCAATATCATCATCCCACACTTAACATCACTACCTTCTCTTTCTTAGCACTTGGATCCAAGAATTTATAACACGTAAATACTCGAACCTTTCAACATGCTTAACCATAAGCAGTATCTTAAGTAAAAATAATTATCTACAGGCCCTCAAAGCCCTATAGTTTCAATTAACATGGCAAATATCATTATGGACTTGCAGATCTTATTAAAATGACATCTGGTCGTTAGCTCCAACTGCTTCTTTCATTCTTGAACTTAGTAGAGCTGCAAACTCTTTTTGAATAAAGAAGAACAGTATAAGTGCTCCAGAAGAGAGTTACAAACCTCTCTGGCTTAACTCTTCACATCACAAACCTTGAATCCACACCATATGTCTCCATGTTGTCTACAACAGCATGGCACTTCAAGAACATTTTTCGTTCACCCATAATTGCCCACTTATCACACCCCTTTTGACTTATACTAGTACTAGTTTACTGGTTTCGTGATACAAGATTCCATTTTCTTCAGATCTCTTGCTGGGATGTCAAACTGCATAGGAAGTTCCAGTTCATGTGAAGATAACCAAGTGAGACTCGACTTTGAAATCCCACTTTGGAGTATACAAGGCCCACATACTATTGCTTTGGGCCTTTTGTCTGACCCCCATGACTTCATTTTGTAGATTCACCACTACTGGGTCAAAAATCCATCTCATCCAGCACAGGAACCTCATTATCATTACATGAGATCCTAGTACCAAAAGTTTGCCGCCCTAATTCACTCAATTACCGATACTTCTTGTTGTTCTCTAAATTTCTCCAAAATTGTTTCTGTGGTGTTGATAGGAAAAGGGTGTAGCATTCCAGCCCTAAATTCAAGAAATTATTAAATATTTTGAAATTAGCTATCTCGAGAGTTCAAATACATGTGCACAGCAACACTGCAGCATCCAAGAGTTTCTGTAAGTATTACAAATTCATTAACCATTTGAACATCTCATTAAATATGGTATAGTTTACATAGACAGAATAAGTAATGCATTACTTAAGATGCTATTACGAGCTCAAAGAAACAATAAGTAAGTCAACCACATACTAATTACCTTGTACAGATCCAATGAACTATAGGCCCATGACCGAAATTTGCTATATCCTTCTTGGTACTGAGCAGGAATATTTTCCGCACTGAAAATCACGAAACAAAATAAATAAACATTAACGTGTTAAACATAAATACAAGATAGGCACGTTAATATTTCATCAGTATATACCATTCAATTGAAAATGATATTGCAATTACAAGTATTAGCCAGTAATCAATGTGAATTAAGGTCAGTGACACGGTATAAAGAAAGAGGTCAGCCCACAATTACTAACGAGATTTTTACTCTGACCTCTTTAGCTGAAGGAAACAAAGACCTGCTTTTTTTGCTGTATGAAACCGCACATAAATTATTCCACAGGAAAGTTAATTTGATAACAATTTCATCAAATAAAAAAAAAACGAAAGGATTTAGATTTTAAAAAAAAAGGCAACCGAAACTTTTATATGTACAAATTTTCACAATAGAGGATAAGATATGAGCCAAAGCAAGATGGGGACAGTCAATCAAGAGTGGAGCAAAATGCGATGATCAGAAAAAAGATACTAGTATTAGTACAGCACCAAGGGCATGAATCTACAATAAGGATTTTCAGCATATTCATGAGTTAACAAAATAAGAGCATGAATCTGTACAACATTAACAAAATCCACAAAAAATTTAAAGAGTTAAGCACTGATCCGAGCTCTAGAAGTTCTGTAAAAAGGCTTTCCAGATTCCTTAACGGCATACCCAACCACTTCAAACCCCATGTATTTATCTCCAGCCAAAGGCATGGAGGGGTAATAGTTCGCTTGCAGTGCATTTTGTCCTCTTTCACTGAACCCGCTTAAGGACAGCAATTGAGCAATGTCACGATAAAGTAGCAGATTGTTTATATTCCATAGCCTATAGGGCATGAGCTAACCTAGAGATAATTCCTTCTTCCAATATCTCTAGTCACATAGAATCATGAACTCCTACAGAGGTAAAAACAGCAGGCTTTTAAGGCAAGCAGTTTTCCAATAGCGTCCCAAGACTAAGGACTCCATACTATTCCCTGTTCATCATTCTTCGTACACGAACTTAAATCTAATTCAAACTAAGCTGACAAAGAATTCAATCCCGATAATTGCTTTAAATAAAAGGACGTGCACCAAACCACCTAACCAAGAAAAGACATATACACAAATTGATTAGGAAAATTTCCAATTTTCCGAGGAGTTAATTCGCATTCAAGTTTTCATAAAAGCCAAGTCCTTTAAACAACCAAAAAACCTAGTACGAAATACTTGATATTTTAAAAAAGAAAAACCTATGTCCATTGAAGTTTTGAAATAAAGACAAGTTTTTAAATTCTTACTCGGATAATGCGAGGATATGTTTGGCAATATCAGGATCGGTCGAAGGAGAGTTGCTTTTGTTGCGTGATTGCTGCTCTTCTTGTAAGGCCAATTCCGTTTGCTTAAAACCCTTCTTCTTCAGGTATGCTAACACGGCTTTCTCGACTTCTTCTTCGTCCATCTCTTCTCTTATCGGAATCTTTTAGAACCGTTACACGATTGAAGCAATTGATTCTAACAATCGATTCTCGCTCTATATCCGCAGTGAACTTCAGTCAGGCGAAAATTTATCACGAGGAGGAGTTGGGGGGAATTCGATCGAGAGGCCTGGGTGTTTAACACTGCAACTTCTCTTTCGCGAGTGACGGGTTAATTACCTAAATGGTGACTGAACTTTTCTTAAAGTTCCCACTGGTCACTGAACTTAAAAACCGTCCACATCAGTCACTAGCTTTAAAAATTAGTACCCATCCATGACTACTTAAATGACGCTTGCAAAATTGAAAGAATTTGATGATATGTCTAACGATATGACTTACATGATATGCATTTGGAAACTATAAATTAGATTTTTACATAAATCATATTTTAGTTAGAAACCATAATAATTCATCTCATAAAATTTGTAAAGTTCAGATTTCTAAACGCTCTACTTTCGAATAAAACCACGCATTCAACAATAATTAAAAAAAACTCAAACCTACATTGGACGATTTGTGAATAAAAAACGATCATATACCTATAGATCTATGCTCAACGTCATCAAATCCTTCCAATTTTGCAAGTATAATTTACGCAGTCATGGATGGGGTAAAAATTTTCAAAATTAAGTGACTAACATAGACAATTTTTAAGTTTAATGACCTCGTGTTAACTTTGAGAAAAGTTCAGTGACCATTTAGAGAATTAACCCCACCCCACGAGTGACCTTAAAGTTTAAATTTTGGATAAATTAGAGCAGAGCTTCCATTTTATTTTATTTTTGGGGGGTGGAGGCGCCATTTGCAGCAAATGTCACCAACTTTAAAAGAAAAATGTATGTTGCAGTTTCACACCTGTAAAAAATACTAGTTTTTTTGCTTATTTTGAAGGTAATATTAGTGTGTTGAATATGTTAAATTATCTTGAATTACATCTTGAATGTTAGATATGTGCAATTTAAATTATCCCAATAAATTTGTTATTGATGTAAAATAATTTTTATTTGGAGGTGAAAGTTATGTTGTTGTTTAATTTAACGTTGTAGACAAGCTATAAAAAAATGTAGCTCACGAAATCTTGCAGTAAAAAGAAGAAAATAAGTTAATTTGACGATTTGGAAGCGAAAACAGCGGTGGTTGAGGGGGCAGCGCCCCTCGTGGGTTGCCCCCGAAAGGAATTTTGATTTTTATGTATGTATTACATTGCATATTTTCTAATTTTTTTTTNTGTATTTATAATTTGTATAAAATGTAAATAAGTAAAATTTTTGGAAAAAAAAAAAGAAATAAAAAAGGCACGGATTCAGAGACACAAAAGAAATTTTGATTTTATGTATATATGGAATGAAGCAAAAAATTTAAAATGTTGCCCCCGAAAGGAATTCTATTTTTTTGTGTATGTGTTGAAGAGTATCTTTTGGGAATAATTTTTTTTTTAGCAAATATAAAAAATGATGAAAGTATGGGAAAAAAATATTTTTAATGGTCATGTTAAAAAAAAAAAAAAAATCTCACAGAGCAATTGCTCCTTGCGTCACGGAGAGCAAGTGGTGCGGAGCAAAGCATGGAGCGATTTTTTTATTCTTTTTTTTAAACAAGGCTATTAAAAATATTATTTTTTTCCTAATTCCATCATCTTTGGTATTTGCTAAAAAAAAAAAAAAAA
>CAIGRM010128617.1:0-10459 GCA_903798335.1 Fraxinus albicans
AATCACGCATTCTTCAATAAAATAATATTTTCTATCACATCAATTATTTTTCCTTCTTTTTCAACCACACATTATCTATCAAGTTACTATTTCAAAATACATTTTTTCCAAAATAATGTGGTTCAAATACACCGAGTTGAAACTTATAAATGTTAAATCAAGATAATACCAAACAATCAGATGATTCAGCCAACTGCTTTTCTTGGTACGATACAAATTACTTCAACCATACAACAAGTTCGTAATTTATGGAATAAATATCTCGACGGTTTGAGGATATAATATGTTTTCAGCTCGTCTCATTCCTATTATAGTTTTCTTCATTTTCCTTTTACATTTTTTTTTTTGGTCAAGATATTCTTCAAAAAATAAAAGAAAAACGTGCTGAATAATTAAATATAACTCACTCCCTTAATCACCACTCAAAATCTTTTGGGTTTGGTAAGTTGAAAAACATATTACTAAAATCAGATGATTAAAATAATATGCAGATTGTGTAGTAAATCCCATAAATACCCCCACCGAACTTATAGGAAGGAAAAAAATCTCAAAAAACTCAACCTTGTTGATTTGATTAAATATAAAAAAAGAGAGAATAATTTGAGAATTTTCAAGATTATTTAATTAATTCAAAATTCAACTAAAATGTAAATATTAATTGCAAATCGTATATAAAGTGGTAAATAAAATTTGGATAATAACTAATTTCTAGATAACGACTAATTTTAAATAATGTTAAGAATAAAAGATAAAATAAAGCCTAAACGAAATTAAAATCCTAATAAAATTAGAATTAAAAAAATTATCCAAAATAATGGAAAACGCATTTGCAGAGCCCCCTCGATGAAATTGGGTCGAAATAGACTCAAATATATATAGAAACATTTCCGAAAATAGACACTTTAAAAGTTCTTTTTTAATTTTTTTAAACCTGATCTCATTTTTCTACGAGCTCTTTTTCTTTTTGTATTGCATCAACCACCCATTCCTTCTCTAGAACATGTTTGGCTAAGTTAAAAAAGTCAACTTATAAGTAAATTATTAAGTTTCAAAATAAATATTGTAAATATTTTTTACTTAGTAATAAGAAGCTTAGCCAAACATGCACCGTACCCAGAAAAAATATGAAAAATGCTATTCATCCTCAGTGGGGATGCATCCCCAGTCTATGTGGATATAAATGATTGGTTAAATGATAGGTGAAATTAAATGACTTATTTAATTTCACCTATCATTTAATGCCACATTAACGTCACATAGACCGAGAATGCATCCCAGTGAGGATGAATAGCATTTCTCAAAAAATATTTGTCTGAATTAAACCTTAAGCATTCCCGACAACCTTAAATGTAAGGCTCCCATAATTACCTAGACAATCAAATTACTCTCTTACCCCCACCTCTACCGCACATTTTTGTACTGTGTGTACCTTCCACAGGGACACAATGATCATTTGAGAAAAAGCCCTCTCCATCTTCGCTCTTCAGCATAAAAGCATCAAGATTTATCAGATACGCTGTCGTTTTATCGTCTCTGTCATCCACCTGACATTTCCGTTATTATTTTCAATTTAAATCTATGCATTTCATCCATTTTTGGAGTTGAATTGGATTTCTATATACGTGTAAATATATGCGTGTCGTATATATAGGAATCAAATTGCTCTTTCTGTATCAAAAGAAAAACCCTAATTTTTCGTAAAGATGAAATGTTGAGTTGTATTTTGTCAAAAAGATCGAGTTTTTCGTCTGATCCGTTAATATATATACATACCATTATATAATTACAAATGGCGGATCAGGAAGAGGAGGATTTGAAGATGGCGTTGAGAATGAGCATGCAGCAGCACGAGTCTCCGGAGCCGAAGAGGAGCAAACCGGGGGATGACTCCGGAGAAACACCGGGGGAGTCACCGGAAGTAAAGAATCGGCGATTGCAGCGAGAATTGATGGCCGCTGCAGCAGAGAAGAGGATGGCAGCAATCAAAAGTTCTGCGGCATCTGTTCTGAAGAGCGTGGAGAGTGTGAAGGAAGTGAAAATTAGTGGTTCTGGAGATGAGGGAAAGGGTAAGATTGTTAATTTGGAGAAATGCAAGGACAAGAGTGGAGATTTGGGGACAGAGTTATCTTCGGTGGAGGCTCACCATCTGTTTGCTATGATATTTGGAAGTAAAGTTACTAAAGATGTTCTTGCACAGTGGAGTAATCAGGGCATTAGGTAAAATTTTTAAATGTGAATTTTAACTCTGAATATATGCTTGGTAATAACTTTCTGCTATAATCTGTTGATCGACTGAATATTTATATACAAGTATTTCTTGAAGGTAACTGAGAAAAAGTTCAAATTTTGAGAATGATGTCTGAAGAAAAGCAGAGAAAATAAATTGCTACACTGTTTTCCTGTAGCCAAAGCAGGGTTTAAGAAACATAGCTATGGAGATTCACAAAAATGGGTTCTTGCTCAGGGTTCAGTTTTTTTAACGTTGTTGAGGACAACGTAGTATTACTTGTTGTATCTCGTTTATGGATGATATGGCCATGTATTTCCTCATCAATTACTAGTAATAACTCACCCCTTTTCATAATATGGTAATGCTATGAATCTGTAATCTTTAGCTGTGAGCTTGGGTCCGTGTCATGAAATTCAAGAGTTAAATACATTTTGGCATGGTCATCAACAAACTTTGCAAGTTAATAATTGAAAAAGTGCACATATAATTAATCAACTAAGTTTACTACTTCGAACAGAATGGTCTCATTGATGTGCTAAACCGGAAAATTTGGTTATTTTGCATCAGTATGATTTGTATGGATGGTAGCTTGGTGCTTGTAGAAATCTCAAATTAGTCGTGGGGTCAAAACCATTAATTGGTAGAGGCATAGATCTCTAGAAAGAGTAGATGGACCTCAAAACAAAAAATGATGGAGGCATAGCTCTCTCAAATTAGTAGGAAGACTCATAACCATTAATTGATATAGGCGTAAATCTCTCACATGAGAAAGTGGATATCAAAACCATAAATTCATAGAGGTGTAAATCTCTCCACATTGTAGGTGGACCTCAAAACCAATAATTGATAGAGATGTAGATCTCTCAAATTAGTAGACGGTCTTAGAATCATTAATTGGCAGTGGCATAAATCTCTAGAATGAGTAGGTGGATCTCAAAAAAATAAAAATAATAATGATGATGATGATGACGACGACGACGACTCGTAACAATTTATTGATAGGCGTAAAGGTGGATGTCAAAACCATATATTCATTGAGCTGTAAATCTCTTGACGTTGTAGCTTTACCTCAAAACCAAAAACTAGAGATGTAGATCTCTCAAATTAGTAGGGAAACTTACAACCCCTAGTTGCTAGGGAAAAAATCTCTCAAATGAGTAGGTGGACCTCAAAAAAAAAATGATAGAAGATTAGATCTTTCAAATTAGTAGGTAGGCTCTTATCCATTTATAGGAGCGTAAATCTCTCACATGAGTAGGTGGACCTCTAAACTAAAAGTTGATAGAGGCTTAGATCATTCGAAGTAGTATGTGGACACATAACAATTAATAGGTAGGGGCAGAAATCTATCACATAAGTAGATGGACCTCAAAATCAAATTGATAGAGGCTTAGATCTCTCAAATTAGTCGGGGACTCAAAACCACTAATTGGTAGGGGTGTAAATCTCTCAAATAAGTAGGTGGACCTCAAAACTATAAATTGGTAGATGTGTAAATCTTTTGACTGAGTAGGTGGACTTCAAAACTCATAATTGATAGAGTTGTAGGTCTCTAAATGAGTAGGTGGTCCCCAAAATTGTAAATTGATATAGGGATGAATCTCTCGACTGATTAGGGGGACCTCAAAATCAAATATTGATAGAGGTGCCGATCTCTGAAATTAGCAGGTGGACTCAAAACTACGAATTGGTAGAGGTGTAAATCTCTCACATACGAAGGTGGACCTCAAAACAAAAAAATTGATAGAAAGGGGGGGATTTGAAGAGACGATTGAAATCATCTGCATATACTGGGTGAACATGTTTGGAGGTCCTTCCTTATTCTTAAAAGTCGATAGTATGAACAAGCTTTCTAATAACAGCATTTGCTAAAAGTATCATTCAAATAATGGCTTTAATTTTCTATGGTTGAAATCTTAACTTTCATGGATATCTAAGTGGTGATGGAAGAATGATATACAGTGAGGTGTAACAGTTGGACATAATAAGTGTTTCAAAATTCTAATGACAATGCACTTAAAATGGTCGCTGACGGAAGACTTTACTACAATCATCTTCAAATGCTCATCATATGTCATAATCTTTTTTCTCGATGGACAGTTGGAATTGACACATACTTATCAATCCACTTATGTTATTGAGATTGTTTACAAGCAGAGGTTGAGTAAATTGATTCATATTCGTGAGTCGTGTTGAAACTATTGCTTGTTATTTGTTTATATTCATCCTGGAACCCATTTTCTTCACTGACCTTACAACTTGTATAGACTTATTATAATTTATTATTGTGGTATTAATGCTATGGAAATCCACATTGTAATAGTTGGCCTTTCTATGTATGTATAAAAAATGCCTAGCTATACATGCTTGCAATTATGCATTCATGCATTTACATAGGCACAATACTGTTGCTATCATGTCTTTATTGGACTCAGGTTATCTGCAAACTTCATTATTCTGTTTCTGTGATTTCTTTTGCCTCTTTGTTTCTTCTGTTCTACAAGTACGCTTGTCCATATAGCTTTTCTAATGCCTTAGGTAAAAAATATCTTTCCTTCTAGGTTTAGCCCTGATCCAGAAACATCTATGGGGCTTGTGCAGCATGAAGGTGGGCCTTGTGGTGTGTTAGCAGCCATACAAGTAATAGTTTGATTTCTTACTTCCTCACTAAATCTCTTAAAAGGACAAAGTTTATCATATAAATGCATATGTTGTGTTTACATGTTTGCTTAGACTGGATCTACACTCTCTTTTCGTAGTTTCTGAGTATGTTTGAAGAAAACAATATGCTGCAGCTATGCATGAAAGGAGATATGTTGTGGTTCACTTTAACTGCAATTCATTTGCCTTCCATTGAACAATATATGTACCTCATCCTTCAAGATTGATTTCAGGTTGAAATTGATTTCTCTAACAGGGAAATCACTACTGGAATTCAAGAATATTATGTCAAGATGAATCTTTCGCACGTGAAACTTTGGAGGTAGTGAATCACATGGGATAGCTCCTTATGTCAATACTAGGAATTTGATTCCTCACGTTTCACGCAATAATGAAGGGTTTAGTCCTTGCAAAAAAAAAAAAAAACATAGAGATTTAGATTTGTTTAAACTTTCCAACATTAAAGGATTTTCAATTGGAATTTGAAATTGACAAAGATAAAATATGAAAGATCAGAACCTCCAAATTTCGATGGTGAACATGCCTATTCCATGGAGCGTTAATATCTTTTTAACTTTTGGATTCAATCGATAATTTTTCGTTGGACGCCTTCCTGTATCCTCTAGCATTTATTAACATTGGTAGTTAACCTATTTATGGACTTCATGTTTTCGAGTCTTGAACTATGCCCTTGTTTGAGCCCAATTTTTCCCAAAACTCATTTTCAACCACACATTCTCCCATAAAATAATTTCACGTTAAACCAAATCTTTTCCCTAATTTTTAACAACAAACACATTCTCCAAAAGTCACTATTCCAAAACACATATCCCCCCAAAAAGGGGGCTCGAACAGGAGCTATATGTTGGCAAATATGGATTTTGATTATTTTCTGTAAACTAATTTCTCGTAGTCCATTTTACCTTTCATGGCTTTATATCCAATATTTAGTCTAACTTAGAAACTTTACTTTCATATGGATAGTTGAGACCATTTATTTGCAACTCAATGCCAAAAACACGAGTATGTCTGTTGCATGTTCCTACATATTATTTGGATACACCAGACCATTTCTTCAAGACCATTCTTTATTTCTTTTGATTGATTGGCCTTTGAATTTTCAGGAATTTAATGTTTACAGACAACGAATTAAATCAAGGAAGGAGCTGTTTCAATAGTGATTTCTAAAGCCACTTGTTGACATTACGATGATCGAAAGGAAATTACATGTGATTTTTACTTAATGAATAAAAAACAAGGACAAGAGAATTTAAGAAAGTTCAGATATCTTCTGAGCACAGAAAAATCTTGATCTTTCTATCCATTCGATAAATTTATGTAAAATTAAAATTTAGGAATTTCTATATAAAATATTTCTTTCTAATAATACCATCCTAATTTGGTGTTGCGAACTCAGTACCTAACATAAATAATCAATTGGGCTGTTAATATGCTAAGCCTGAGCTTTACAATCGATTGCTCAAGGTTGGCTTAATTCCTCCTCGAGCTCTAACTCAAGTTGAAACCTTCTCTTGATTTCTTATTCGTCAATCGTGAATTTTCTTTAATTGCTGAACTGAAGATAAGAGTCAGGGCTCTTGTGTTTATACTTTTGTTCTTATTTATTAGCTTAGTAAGCAAAGTTAGATATATTGATGAATTTTGGAAAACATGGTTTGTTAGCTACTGAATTGATCTAGAATGAACTTCTACAAGGTTTCCATTATTAACCTTGCCTAAATATCCTTTTAGCTTCATCTAAAAACCATGAACTTTCAGTTTTGTTCTGCGTTGAACATTGGTTTGCTTCCTAGTGCTCTGTAAATATCCCCATTGACTATAAATTCACCACTTAAAAAGCTTTTATTTTCCTTTTGCTTATTCACCAATTGTATATGATCTTTCTTCGGATGCGACAAATCTAGGAATTCGATGGCTCAGTGTTTCTCATGTAAAGGAAGACTGTTGAGAAAGCCATCGTTTGCATCCATCTACCATAGACACAAGGACTTGTTGCTGGAGAGAGGAGCACTCACACATTAGTCATCTTTGCCACAAGTAATTTAATGTGGAAAATACATGAACGCCCTGTTTGAGTCACAATATTTTTTTCATTTTCAACCACACATTTTTCAATAAAATAATATTTTTCATCACATCAATAACTTTTCCTTCTTTTTCAACCATAAATTCCCCATCGCATCAAATAAAAAAAATGCATTCTTGTGAAAATAATGTGGCACAAACAGGGGCGAAGTGTGTTAATCTCTTCTAACCTAGTGGTCTCGGCATATTTAACCTGGTTTCTGGATTTGTCTTTGTTGATGGGATGCGTTCTGCAAAGCAATTTTTATGCAAGTGAACAAGGTTTTCGATTATACCATTTAGTGTTATAATGATGAATAGTTTATCCTATAGTTGGAGTGAAGTGTGTGATTTTAAGGTTAATGAACACGTCTTACATTGTATAGTCGTCTGCTAACGAGATGTTCTCTTGGCTATGCAGGCTTTTGTACTCAAATATCTTCTATTTTCTCCAGAGGATTCTGAAGTTGCGCTTAACATGTCAACTAGTTTGGGTTTGAGAAGAGTGTCCAAGAATGAATATGTGGCTGGAGATATTTTTTCATCTCTTTCTGAAGACAAAAAATCAAGGTCATGGATCGCTTTATTTGCTATAATTTTAAGGATTAGACTTGGTTTTACCTTCAACTTCGTTCCAGTGCCAGAATGTAAAAGAGGGAAAAACTACACAATCTAGAATAGTCATTATTTGAAATGTCACTTATGGCTTCCTTTGGAGCTTCGAATTAGCGTTAATTCTTTGAAACTCACATTTCATTGTTACAGAAAAATTGCATCCAAACATTATTACGCCTTTTCCTGCGACACTTATTTTCTCGTAGATGTTTTGATTTATTCTAATATTTAATATTGTTTTCACTTTTTTGGTCTTTTGTATCAACCTGAATTTCACCTCGTGACACTTATTTTCTAGTAGTTGTTTTGATTATTCTATCAGCTTATATCAGCTTATATTTAATATTGTTCTCTTTTTCCACCATTGTCACATATCAGGATCTGATAACATAATTTTCAAACATTGATTCACGTATCATAGTTTGGTATTTTGTATCAACTTGAATTTCACCTTGAGCCATTTTTATTTTTTTTGGTGCACTGAAACAGATTCAAAGTTTAAACAAAATTTTGCACAACTATTGTGAACCACAATACAGGATCTTGTATTTTCTTGAATGAGGCATCATCTGGCAGTCCACGTACTGCGATTAACTGGAAAGTAATGCTACCATCACTGAAAATTGTTCTGCTTCTAAACAGAGCCTTGGTGAGGAGTATGAATGAGATACTCTTTCTATGTGGAAGTAATGAAAAAGCTGTAATATCATCCCTAAATATTCTTGATGGGGACATTGAGGGGTCCGTTGAATGCCCGGAGGATGAGGTAAACATAATTACTTTTCCACACACTATTAACATTTGATCAGGTTACGAAGTGGAACCACTCAGTACATCACCTTCATTGATCTCTTTTATGAGAAACTTCTACTGATTATGCTGATAGATACTATTTATGCTTTGAAGTCGCGCACTATTATGTAGGGTAGGAAATATTTTAAGACTTGATTGCAATATTCTGCTTTTTTTTTTCCTTCTTTTTGCAATTTGTTCTGTCTTATTACACAGGTTATTGCAAAAGCACTAGAAGATCTTTCAATTGATTCTGGCTCAGACTTGCAGAAGGTACTGAGAGTACACACATACACTTCGCGCTCAAGTGCATTTCAGAAGCTTCAAGCAATACTCCCTGCTTTCCGTAGTCGTATGGGAGCATTGCTTTTTCTAATATCTGCCTTGCTTTCTAGAGGACTGGTATGTTGCTATATTTATATATACCAGTTTTTTCTCGTGATAGTTCTTGCTTTTATTAATCAGAAAAGAAACTGGTTTCTCATGGAATTTTATTTGACATCTAAAAGATAGAGGCAATTACTGAACTGTGTCATGTCATGAAAAGAGGTGCAATAATGATAATATACTCTAAAAATTGACCCCTTTTTAAAAAAATAAAATCCATTACCTTCCTTTATGCTGCTGCGATGTTATTATTTTGTTAGATTAATTTTTCAAACATTCAGAAGCTGGGGCAGGGAAAGTTTCAAGGCATGGTGTTGTTTTTAGATTTCTTTTTATTTAATCAATTGCTAGTGAAAGGAGAATATTCTATTTTTTTTTCGAAGTTGTATATCATAATATAGCTTACTGTTTTCCTGTTCAAAAACCCAGGTGTGTGTTTTGATTTTTGACTGTTGTAAGTACATACGAAAAGCTTTGAGCCTACATTGATTGTACATGGACGTGCCTTTATTCAGTGTGCTAAAATCTGATCAATTGCCTCTGGGTGAAAATCTCAGTGTCTATTCTAACGTTAACTGGAACAAAGTTTTAATTAGTTTACATGCCTCTGTATGCACTTCACATTTTTTGTCAGTTATTTTCATTAACCTTTTGCTTTGCCATTGATGTGATTAGTGCATTTATTTATACTTCAAAAACCATTTAGGACAACGTTCAAGCAGATAGGGATGACCCCAGTCAACCACTGGTAACTGCTCCATTTGGGCATGCATCACAGGTATTTATAGATCGATGAAAATTTCATTAGATTGTTCTCAGTACGAAAATTTGATATCTATCCTACACTTTCAACTGCCCGTGATGATGATCCCTGAACACGACTTTTCTCAAACAGGAAATCGTAAACCTACTGCTTTCTGGAAATGCTGCTGCTAATGTGTTTGATGGGAGGATGGACTTAGGCGGTGGCATGTTTGTGAATGGCATCTTTACACCTGTGGAAGTTGGATTCCTCACTCTGCTAGAGTCCCTCAATTTTTGTAAGGTTGGCCAGTATCTGAAATGTCCAAGGTGGCCAATATGGGTAGTGGGAAGTGAATCTCATTATACGGTGTTATTTGCTCTTGATACCAAAGTCCAGGACGAGAATGAACTTGAAAGTAGAGAATCGCAAATCCGGAGAGCATTTGATGCCCAAGACCAAAGTGGAGGTGGTGGATTCATTAGTGTGGAAGGCTTCCATCAAGTCCTAAAAGAAACAAGCATTAACCTTCCGTCTGAAAAGCTTGAGCATCTATGCGGCACGGGTTTTATTGTCTGGAGTGAATTTTGGCAGGTTCTTTTGGATTTAGATAAGAGTTTAGGTGGTGTGAAGGATTCATCTGGATTGATGGGTAAGAAGGTCTTTGATCTTTACCACTTTAACGGAATAGCAAAATCAATTGTGAATGGCAGCCAGGCATCATCTGGAGCTGAAAATCCGATACAACGACCTAGACTAACAAAATTGAGAGTTTCAGTTCCCCCAAGGTGGACACCAGAGGAATTCATGGCAGATGTATCAGCAGCGCCTTCTGGCGAGAAACAGAATTCGGATGAAGTATCTAAACCTGAGCCTGCTCAGCATGCACCATTGGTTGACTGCATTAGAACTCGCTGGAATCGTGCTGTTTGCAATTGGGAAGGGGA
>CAIGRM010128618.1:0-10136 GCA_903798335.1 Fraxinus albicans
ACAATGAAAACATCAAATTAAATGAATAAAAGACATGACATCACCAATTTCAATCGAGTTCCTTCGTAGTTTCACCAAGGGTTTTAGTTCTCCATGAGTTTCTTGAGCCAAAGAGAAGAAGAGTAGTGTATCTGGGCCTCCTCCATATGTATTCTGCTGTTAAGTATTTGTAAGAGTCGGAAATTGGATGAAAAGCACGTCCAGATTAGTTTCCAAAAGAGTTCTAATCGAATAAGGAAAGTTGCTTTCGTGCGCAGATTTTTTGTCTCTGCACAGCAGTCAGTAATTCGGTTATAACTTTCTATTCTGATATCCAATTTATATGATTCAAGATGCGTTGGAAAGATAACTCGAAGAGCTACAACTTTGTTAGAAGTAGACCTTTTCCAATTCGGACTTTTAGTATGCCAAAAATGGGTCACAATTTTCGGCTAAAAATCTGGAATATATCTTGTGCGAATTGAAAATTAATTTTGACAATATTTCATTCCTTTTTGACTTCTAATTGCTTCATCGTGAGTCCCACCACAATTTTTGAATATTTGCACTTTAGTCCTTGAACTTTCACTTTCTTCCATTCTGGTCATTTTTCATATGTTTATCCTTATTTCCACTACATTCATCACTTGTCCTGCAAAACATGAATTGCATAGAATTAAGCTATATTCCAACATATTAATCACCAATTACTCATGTTTTGACAGTAAAATAAGTATGTAAAACGTACTTATCAAGTGGAAAGAAAATGAATTCTATGGAATTGAATGGCCTAGAACTTGTTTTATTGGAAATTATCAATTAATTGTGTTTGATCGGTATAATTTTTCACTTGAAAAATATTGAAATTTTGGATCTTTTCGTATTCGTTTGACTTTGTTTTCCATGTAAATTGTTCATTAAAGTGATAGAATTTGTTTCCATTGTAAAAAAAAATTTTTTTTAAAATTTGAAAAAGTTGCCTAGAAAATGTGGAAACCCATTCCATGGAAATTTTAGTCAATCAAACATGAAAAAATGTGGAAATGGATTTTAATTTCCATCTTCCGTGGAAAAGTAAGCCAAATCAAACAGGGCATAAATGTTGCAACACATCCAACCTTAGGTTAGATTGCTTAGGAGTAATTCCTTAAGAATTTGATGAGAGCAACATTTAAATAAATCGCACTAGTGTATTAAAACGGATTATATAATTGCATTTTAAAAGTACATCTTATCTTCTAATGATAATGCTTTTTAAGATGCTATGCATTCCAAGGATGCAGCAGATGTCTTCCTTGCATATCCTCTAGCTCATAAGCTCCTTTAGAGATGGGCTCCCTGATGGCAAGAAATACCTTTTGTACTACAAGGGTCCCAACTTCAAATTCTCACACGTGTATCCTTTGATTCTAATATTTGGTTATACGCTTCTTGTAGATGGTATTTTTGAGCTTAACTTCATTTCTTTTTTCTTCAAGTAAATCTAGCTCAACACAAAGGGCACTTTCATTTCCTTCCTCATCATTTGTTTTAGTTTAGAATGAAGGAATACCTACTTCCAATGGTATTACAGCTTCTACCCTAAAAGCAAGAGAAAAAGGTGTTTCCCTCACGCTAGTCCTCGAGATAGTACGGTAAGACCATAATACATTGGGAAGTTCATCCACCTAAGCTCCCTTAACGTTGTAGTTTTCCCTTGAGCGCATGCTTGATTTTTTGTTAATTGCTTTTACTTGGCCATTAGCTTGTGGATGATTCAAGGTAGAGAACTATTTCCTTATGCCAAATTTCTTACAAAATTTTGTTAAACGAGCATTATCAAATTGTTTTCCATTGTCGATTACAATGGAGTAAGGTGTTCCAAATCTGCATATAATGGATTTCCATATAAAATCTTTTTTTTTTGGCTTATTGATTTTAGTGGAGGGCTCAACTTTAGCCCATTTAGTAAAGTAATACACGACTACAATAGTGAACTTGGTTCCACCCTTCCCTTTATGCATAGGATTCAAGTCGACCCCCCATTTGGAGAATTATCACGCACTTGCTATTGTATTCAGCTCTTCTAGTGGCGCCTTAAGGAGGGAGCTAGGCATTGACACTTGTCAACATTTTCGTATAGAATCTAGGGCATCTTGTTTAAGAGTTGGCCAAAATACCTTGCCTTATAATTTTTATGGGCAAATGACTACCCCGTTCAAATGATTCCTACATACTCCCTCGTGAACTTCTTGTATGGCATATAATGCTTCCTCTTCATTTAAGCATCGTAGTAGTAAAGTTGCAAACACTTTCTTATAAAGAACGTCTTCCAATAATGTGCATTTGGCCAACCTCATTCGTAATCTTCTAGCTTAACAGGATCTTTTCGGCATATCCCTGTTTTAAGATATGAGGTGATTTCATCAAACCTTGTGGGTTTTGGGTCCACAACCATAGATAGTATTCCTCATTTTTTCACTGGCGGAGTGAGAAGTCTCCCTACTGGGATATTGTTGAAGACTATTCCATCACATGTGCTTAGCCTAGTCAGGGCAGATGCATGGCTATTGTGAGTTCTTAGGATCTGCTTAACGTGAATGGTTTTGAAACCTTCGAACTCCTTTTTGTCAACTTGAAGATAGTTGTTCACCCATTCTTCCTTGGTAGTTTTCATTAATCTGATTGACTATGAACTGAGAGTCACTATGAACCACCACATTGGAGATCTTCAATTCCTTTGCCATCCTTACTCCATCTATTAGTTCTTCATATTCAGTTTCATTATTGGATGCTTTGAAGACATGTAAGAGCTTGACAGAAATGGTGGCGATTAGGACTAATCAGCACTATTCTCGTGCCAGACCCTTCAAAGGAAGAACCATCGACAAAAAGCTCCCATTGGTGTTATTTGGTTGATCTTCTTACATGTTGGTACTGAATTTCACAACAAAATTAGCCAACACTTTGATAATTGACAGCCCATTTTACATCTGTATTGAAGTGTCAAGTTTCTGCAAAATTTGCCTTAGAAGGTAATTTGTCAAAACTTCAATAGGATGTTCCAAGAAGTATGACCTTAATGTCCTGGTTGCTATGATCATTGCTTTGCCAAATTTTCTAAGGGAAGGTAACATAACACAGTGTCATGTAAAGCTTTCCTGATGTAGTAAATAGGGTGTTGTGTTATTTCGTCTTCCATGGTCAATACGACATTGATAGTATGCTCAGACAATCTATAGTGTTAGCATTTCTCCTGCCTTAGGTTTGGAAATGACTGGTGGTCGAGTTGATTATTTTTTGAGTTCTTCAAAAGCATTCTGACATTTCGATTTCCATTCAAACTTCTTTCGTCCTCGTAACATGTCGAAAAAGGGTCTACATCGATCTGTATATTTGGAAACAAAATGACTAACGATAGCTATTCTCCCCGTGAAGCTTTGAACTTCTTTAGAGCGAACGGTGCCCTTATTTCAATGATAGCTTGATTAACCATGTAGCCTAAGAACTTTCCTGAGTCCACTCCAAAAGCACAATTGATTGGATTTAATTTTATCTTGTATTTTCTCAGGATATCAAACATTTGGGTGAGGTGTTGTCGATGGTCTTTTGCTGCCACGCTCTTGAACTAATATCATCAACATATACCTCCATGGTTTTACCAATTTGTTTCGAGAACATGGCATCTACGTGGCATTGATATGTAGCTCCGACATTTTTTTAGGTTAAAGGGCATCACTTTGTAGCAGTAGAGACCTCAGTTAGAGATGAATGAGGTGTGTTCCTGGTCGGGTTCGTACATTGGGATTTGAGTATATCCGAAGTAAGCATCCATGAAATTGAGTAACTCATGTTTTGTGGTGGCGTCAATCATTTGATCAATTCTTGGGAGTGGACAACTATCCTTAGGACATGCTTTGTTGAAGTCGATAAAGTCTACGCACACTATCCAATTCCCTTTGTTCTTCTTAATTGACACAGAATTGGCGATCCACTTTTGGGTATTTAACTTCACGAATAAACCTATTGTTGAGTAATTTTGACCTTCTTTATTCAGAGCTTCATATCTTTAAGAATTCAGAGAGCGACGTTGTTGTTGTTGTTTTTGCCAGACGTAAGGATTAATGTTCAACCTATGGCAAGCAATTCCAGGGTCAATTCCCTCCATATCTTCATGACACCAAGCAAAGACATAGAGATTTTGCTGAAGGAATTCTATCAAATAGGACCTTATTGGTGGTTGTAGCTCATGACCTATTTTGAGCTCCTTTGATCCATCATGACTGACCTGAATTTTGTCCAATTCTTCGACGGGCTCTCCCCTTTTTCCTTTGAGCTTGATTTGAGGGTCTAATGTGCATATGTGACATCAGCCGTGTAGGCCATGTGCACCCCGGGTGTGACAAAAGATGTACATGGCCCATGATAGATCTTTATTTGACACTTCTCAGCAATCTCCTTGTTCCCTTTATGTTCTCCGACACCATAAGGGGCAGGGAATTTAAACAAATAATGGTACATTGATACGATTACATCATAGGGGAGGTGGAGTCGGACACCACAAATTCAGTATTAATTTTAGCTCGGCGAGTCGCCTCTCCGACCTCCACGGTAAGCTTGATCTTTCTTTTTGCCTTGGATAGGACTCCGTTCAACCTCATAACTACGTTTGGGTATTGTTAGAAAAGTGTAATGGGACCCCATACATTTGAGTGTATTGACATACTGGATGTTAAAGACGCTGATCACTACCAGTACTTTGGAAATAGTGACACCAACTATTGGTAAGGCCACTACCAAGAGATCTGGATAGGGGTGTGGGTCTGTTTCCTTTTCGTCAAACGATAGGTGACCATCTCCAGTCTTTTACGGTGTTTTTACATGATATCAGTTAGGTCAACTGTTATGGGTCTTTTTAGCTTGGCCTCCCTAGGGCGATTATTTTGTTCTTTTGGAACATGTCAATTTGAGGCCTAGGTAGGTCGATATTGGATGATTTGCCCTCAACTTGGTCTCTAATCACTACTCCCACCACATAGGAGTGGGGAACTTCATACAATAATGATAGATTGAAGTAGCTGCTTTCAGTTCATGCAATATAAATCTGCCTAATTATAGCATTGTAACTGGATGGTAGGTTGACTATCACAAAGTCAACAATAGTTTTTCTTTGATAGGGAACATATCCTAACTCCATGATCAAGGCATTTTGGCCTCATGCTCAACAAGATCGTTTGTGAAACATTGTAACGTTCTCGAGTAGTGCTGGAAGTATCTCTTTAAATTCCCATGAATTCCGAAGTTTTCGAATACAAGGCATTGAGCTTCCATTATCCACCAGAGTTCAACGTATTCAAACTCCAGGGATGGACTTTGATTTTGTTACTCCCTGGTAGACTCTTCAAAAAACCCGAACCATTCAGGGCACATTGTTATGGAAGTGCTTATCTTAGGTCATCCCACTTCATAGTTCTATCGATGCGTACATCCCTAGATTGTCTATGGAGTTCCCTTTTGGAACCTTCCATGCATTGGTTCCCACCTATCGTCATTTTCATTTTAGGCCTAGGTGGGAGATTTCGAGCTAGTGGAACCGGAAGAGCTGGTTGGGATGTCCACTGTTGATAGAGATGAGGTGGTTGCATAGAAAGGTTTTGAATTGTCTTCGTGGTTTAGCCACAAATTACCGTAGCTGACCTCGTCGAATTAAGGATTCAACTTGCTCTTTCAAATCCCTACACATGTCTATATTTGTCCAACTGGCCTATGATATTTGCAATAATTGCTCTAGTTGGTTTCCATTGAGTTTTTCTATTTAGGAGGAGGTCTACGAAAGACCTCTTTATCTCATACTTACATATAAACTCCTTCCCATGTAGTATTCAAGGGGTGATACTCCTGGAACCTCTTTGGATAGGGACGAGGTCATTCTCACTCTAGTCTTTCCTTCTTTCAGGCCTAGGACCTTTGTCCACTTTTTTGTCCTTTGTCTAAGCTGAATTGTAAGGATCCGTCTTCCCATACTCATGGTCTGAGGTCGCACCCTCAACACTTAAATGATTCTCAACTCGGTTTAGGAATTCTTGATTAGTCTTTGGTCCATCTTCGTGAATGGATCACCAGAATCTCGTCCTAGGCCTAAGCCCAAACAGAACTGCCATGAAGACTGCATCATCATAAATCTTCTCCACCTCCATAGATTTCTTTTTGAACATACTGAGGTTACTCTTGAGTGATTAAATTCGCCCATGTTTAATGCTAACTACGAACTCTTTTGGCATAGTATTAGCCTTGGAACTCATGAATTGAATTAGGAAGGCGATGGCTAGGTCTGTCTAATTTCTTATGGACATTTGATATAGTCTCCTAAACCATCTCTGAGCTTTATACCCTAATGTTAAGGAAAAAGCCATGCACATGACAGCATTGCCTGCTCCATCCATGATGTGTGTTTGTCCAAATGGCTAAGGGGATCTCCTACCTCTTCATACCTAGTGAGTTGTGGCATTTTTAGCTTTTGATGTAATGGTTCAGCGAGTATATCTTCCGTGAAGAGAAAATGATGAATAGTGAGGTATTCTTCAACAATACCTTTATGTTTGGCCTCCAAATCGACAATACTCTTCCTCAAAACGCTCATTTCAGGCTCGTCCACCTTTCAGGATTTTTTTATTGGGCTGGGTTTGTTCACCTCTGGGTGTTAATGAGCGTTGAGTCCCTAGTTTGTCAAACACACTTCCTACTTTTTTTGGTAGTTTGCTCAATGGATGGGGGATGACTCCTAACTTCATCAGTTTTACTTGTGGACGATTATCTTCTTGTGAAGTACAAACTTCTTCTAGTAGGAGGTCGGCCCTGTCTCTCTCTCTCTTGTAGGTGATTCTACCTAGGTATCAGCCAAGGAAGGAGGGGTAGCTTGATTTTTTCCAATTTGTGACAGCATCTGTTAAACATTCTATGACCTCTGTCATAATAACAAGTTGAGGATTGTTCTCCCAACTGGAATATTTCTCGTCTGAAAATTACGTGAGACGTTTTCATTAGGGTTGGTATGAGATTGATTTCTGGATGCCAAGCTGTGATTCATGGTGATGTTTTAGGTGAAATGTATGGATGAGCTCTTACTTGAAGAATTATGTGGGAAACGTGAGCTGCTTGTACAAGACAGCCTTCTAGCACCAAACTATTGATGTAAAAAATGTGAAGATCAACTGAAAGAGAAAAGGAGGTGTTCATTGATAATAACCTCGATGTAAAAATGTATAATCCTTTTACAACAAATTTTTTTGCGAAAAGGTAGCATGATTTTTTTGTCGATTCGAGGTCTTCCTTGTTGGGGACCATTTCTACTTATTTATAGGATGTTTACACCATTGGCCAACTCTGGTCTTGTCGACTACATTGTCATCCTAGAAATACATGCAACCTATTCAAGTTTTGATTTGTTGTTGAGGTTGGCCCCTCCAGGTCATCATTATATTAGCTCTGTTATCTGGTGATGATAGGTTGACTCCATGTATTGCTTAGAGGAGCCAAGTGTTATTTCTGGATTGGTGAATGGAAATGTTTGATAGTGTTAGTCATCATTATGTTCCCATAAATTAAGGCAATCCTGGGTTCGAGCTGACCTCAAGGGTTGATATATCCGACCTTCATGTCTAGAAAGCTACCCTGAGAAGAATTATTTAGACGATGTTGGAGTTCGGATGTCAACATTCCTGTTTGGTACTGCTAAAAAATCTAATTAAAATCTAAATCTAAATTATTTAATTTTAAACACAGAAATTCATTAGACCCAAAACTTTTTGACCACACATTCCATTAATGTTTATCAAAATGCACTAAAATATGATTTTAATCTCTACCAATAGAGCTAAATATTATTTCATTCTTCATTCTTCAACTGATTTTAGTATGCAATGGATGTGATAAATTATCAAATTGTTATTTCATACATAATTTCGTCTATCATTTCATTTAGTTCATTAACTTTAAATGACAATTAATATTATTTTTGTGAATTTAGTGGTAGTTGAGAGAATTTTTAAAATTAATGTAACTTAAAAAACCTTTTAAAGTTGAAAGAATTTATTAAGAAATATTTGAATGACAGTTGAGTTAGCTTCTTGAAAATGCAAAGATCTTCGCAATGATTACTACTAGCGCTCCATTCACTGAAAATGGACACCCTCACCAATTCATATTTTTGGCTTCTCAAAAATAAAATCTTGGTTGGAGCCATATCTTAGTTACGGTGAGACGGATATACTTTTTTTTTACTTTTCGAATCTTGGTCTACCTTGTCAATGTAGAGTCTTAGCCTACCCTTTCTCCTAAAAACCTACTTTCTACTCACACACACTCTCTGTTGGAAAATACGGGTCGTTGATCGCACATGTGAGGTGACCCAACCCATGGAGTGAGCATTTTGAATTTAGAATTCAAACCTACAACTCCCCATAACTCCCATTTTAACCTCCAAAATTTGGCCTAGCATTTGGGAGAGAAATAGATGGCAAATATGATGAAAACACGTATGGAAAATATCACCAAAATTGAAAGACGCCTAGAACCACTATTTTGGCATGAAAACTCACAAAAATTGTCACTTAGATTGTGATTAATAAACCCCTTCTATTGTGATCGGGATTGAGACCATTGGAATGCAAGAAAATTGCAGAATTGGAGTTTTGAAAAGCATGGTGCTTTAACCATTCAAAAGATCTTGGAATTCATCAATTTAAATAAGACTTATTGACCCATAATTTATGATTATGCATGCTGCAAAATTCCTTCATTGGTATCAGAGCTATAAGGTTGAACTCCTTGCTGTAATACACGCTTAAATATATGCCATTACATGATTCAATTGAGTTATGAGTCTTGTATGTAAAGTTTTGAAACCTTATGAGGTCTTTAATGGAAACTTTTGATATACATGTCTAGAATTAATGAAGTTTTAAAATTATGTATATAACATGCTTTAGAATTCACCCGCAAAATTTCATCAATTTGCATTATTAGATTTGTGAGAAAATTTAAACCCTAGTCAATTTTGCAGAAACTTTAAAAATTTATTGGAATTTATTCATTCATTGTCATGCAGTAATATTGGTATGTTTAGAAAATATATTTCAATAAGCTTTCCATCCATATAAAGAACCTAAATTTTAGATTTAAAATGAAGAAGTTATGGCCTCTCAAAGTTTGAATGAAAATCTGAATTTTTTGCATAAAAATTGATAAAACCCGAAACTTCATCACATGATAACTTTTTCTTCATTGTGTTTGATACTTCCCATTTAGTATGGTTGGATAGATCTTTTCAAAACCTTTCCAATGATATAAAGATCATTAATTTTGACCATGAAGTGACGAAGTTATCATCTCTCGAACTTTTCTCGAAACTCTGAAAATTTTGCCATTTCAAGTCTCGGACAGACCTGTTGATGTCCCAAACATGTCCTTGAACATTGATTTTGTAAAATCTGACCACGTAGATGAACTCACAATGTCGAAATTAGTTGGGACATTTGCGCTTGGGGCGTGTCATTTTTTAATTAATTTTTAATTGTAGATTGATTCCGTGCATGAGGGCACATGCTGTCAAGTCTTTAACTTGGTACAAACTATATATACCAAGTGGATATTTATATGATTGATACATGCAACTTAGTGTTGCAAAGTGGAGAAATTGACCTCCTATTTGATATTAAGATAATATCAAAGACTCCACTAAACTTGATCTAAGTTGTTTTTCTTCTAAGAGTGGTCTCTTACTTGAATTTATACGTGATAGTTCTGTTCGTACTCACAGTAGTGATAGTTAATTATGGTTCTGGATATTTGTGAAATGGTTTGAGGTTTTGAGTTGAGAAAACCNTGAGTTGAGAAAACCATTCAAAGCTATTAGAGCTAAAATTCCATAGAGTAAATCCATCTGAATTTCTTTTCGAGATAGAGATGGGAATTTCATATTTTCATTATATTGATAGATGGATTCAAGTATTTTAGTTGTGCCTCTGATTTTGATAAGTTGAAAATATTGTATTGATTTGGACTTATTGAAAGAGAGTAGAAAATCAGATTGTGAAAGTGAAGGCTTTGAGAACCGTTTGAGACCGTGAATCTCTATCACGAGAGATTAATGATTTAGATAATGAAAGAGAAATTCTTAT
>CAIGRM010128626.1:0-13937 GCA_903798335.1 Fraxinus albicans
TCTTTTTTAAGTTTTGATTCTTTAAATTTTGATTCAATTTGTTTATATAAGATTTTTGGTCCTATTTTAATATTATCATTAATAATTTCTAAATTAGATTCAATATTTTTTATATGAGTTATAACATCTTGACTTATAATATCTGTTTTTCCTAAAGGTTGGGCATAATTATCATATAATTCTAAAAATTGATTTATAATAATATCATCTTCTTTATATTCGGGAGATTCATCTACCAAAATTTGTAGTACTTTATTTTTAATTTCAATTAATTGTTGAGAAATGAGAATTATTTATTTGTTTTATCTCTTCGCTTAGAGATTTATATTTGGTACTTAAATTTGTCGATAATTCTTGTAATTTAATATGATTAGTATTAGTTAATATACCAATATTTTGTAATTCTGCTAAAATCATTTTATCTTTTCTATCCATTCTAGAAAATATTTCTAAAATATTTCTTCAATTTCGTTACTAGCTCTGATACCAGTTTTTTGAGGGGAGCGGAAACTAATATAAGAATAAGGATATAATAGACAATTCACATTAATTTTTAAATCCCTGTTTTTGAGTATGCTTTCTACCCTGTCCAAGTAGTATATTTGAACCCAAAATAGAACTTATTTAATTCGGTATTAAGTGTTGGGAACCTAAAATAAAACAATATCAAATAATCTTAATTTGACACATAAAATTTGGAGTTAATCGTTCCAATAATTACTAAACTTATGTATGTGTCTTCGACTTCTCACTAAAGTTTTGGATGTTGAATTTTGGCCACTAAACTTATCAACATGTTAGATTTATTTCACGACATGATATTTGTGTTGGAAAAAATGAGTATATGGCTGACTTTGGTATGAGTTTTGAGTGGGACCCGTTTGACTATTTTGGAAGGTAAAGATTGATTTGTGTTTTTTTTTCCATGAATACATCGAAATCATGTATTTACTTGCCAAAATTGATGCTCGGGTGAATAAGAAATTGAAACTCAGAGTATGTCAATTAAAATGAGTTTATGTTGGTAGGAAAACTAGAAATGTGTTTGTCCCACATAAGAAGTTATGAAAACAAAAATCACTTTAAATATGGTTGCACTTTGTAAGGGGTTATCATGTGTAGCATAGAGGCTCTCTCCACGTGTGTGTTTAGGGGATGCAAATTACGGACCGGAATAGGTTTCGGACCTTGACCTCGTATCCGAGCGCGACCTGCGTACACGACTGTCGAACCGAAAGGAGCAAAATTGGCCCATTAGGAGTGTCCACGTTTTGCTACATTCTTTAATTTTTTCAATAGACTTTTGGTTTTCCAAAACTGTTGAAACTCCTATAACTCCAATGATAATTGCTATGTAGTTATTGAGCCATTATCCTACAGTTGGTATACATTTTTGTTTTATTCAACTGACTTTTCATTTACTGAAACTGTTGAAACTCCTATGTTAATTGCCATTAAGTGAATGTGCAAGTTACATTCTCAAGAGCCAAGTCTTTATATGTCTCGATTTCCACTTTTCATATACACACGAATTCATCTGAAAATACATGAAAAAAACTGTCGCATATATTTTAATTTCTGTTTGAATCTTGGAGGTGGTATTGTTCAAAAACTAAATCAGTGCACCGAAGTAGTATCTGTAGTGCTTAGAATCTAGTAATTTTACCGTTATACCCTGGGAAATGGACGCTCGATTTAAACCTCAAGCACAAACAGTGAGGGGGCGAATCTGTTTTAAGGAAACTGTGTGTAACACAGGCCCCAGGTTAAAAGTTTTACTGTTTATTCTTGTTTGTTACTTTTTTTGCATATTGATATTTTGTTGTTCTCTTTAAACTACTTGTTACGTCTTACTGTAATTAACAAATCATATGTTATATATAATTGAATTTGTTATATTCAAAGATATATGCAAAAACGGTATGTGGAAATCCAGTATTTAAATTCACTACGTATACGGTATGCTCTAATCCAGTATGTTGTAAATATGGTATCAAATGTGTAAATCCGGTATCTGGTGTGTAAATCCGATATCTAGTACTGAAACACTTATCCAACAAATTTAAAATAGATTCGTTATTATAGATAAGATGTTTTATTTGGTTTATTGAAAAATTAATATTGGTTTATTGGAAACTAATACTTGTTTCATTTTCAGACGACGACGACGACGAAATGGCAATCGAATCAACCAACATGGATGTAACCCAAGTTGTGGCTAATGAAAATCAGATTGTGGGCTCTGCTGTGGCTCAAGAACCAAGTCCTGTTGTGCTCAAACTGTTGCTGATTGCCAAGTCATATTGTGAGTCAAACAACTGGCCATATTGTAAGTTCAAAATTCATTTATAGTGGATTTCTGACTGGTAAAATGCTCGGAGTTTTTACCCAGCTGTGATCATTCCTGGTGTTTATTTATTGCTTTCATATAATTATGGTATTTCAACATAGGAAAATTAGACTGTTTGGTTAACCATTTAGAGAGAATTAATAATGACTTGTTGCTAATTAATTATTAAATTTTAATTCCACATAATCACCTATTCACCTCTCCTCTAGGTATAGTTTGGGCCGAATCTCGTAATTTACTTTTATATCCTTACTATCAATGTGTTTCTTGGTCCCCTTTCTCAATCTTCTCATTTTTCTCAAGTTTGTTTTAGCTCATTTAAAATTTAATACTCAAAAGTCTTTTAAGAACTAGAATATTGCTACATAAGCATTTTTTCCATACTGAGCATCACCAAGTTGCATGTCCTCAAGCTCAACACATAGGATAGCGCCAATAAAAAAAAAAAATTGACGCTTCAATTTACAAGTCACGTTGACATTCAAAATTCCCAACTATTGGAAACAGACCGGTGTGAACTTACTAATCATTATAGAAAATATGACCAACTGAAAATGTTACACACCTCTGTTTGGTAGATATTAAAATTCAGATTTTAATCTAAGTCAAAGTTAATAATTAATTTTAACTATACATTTTATGGAACTCACAACTTTTCAACCATTCATTTCATCAATTTTATCAAAATATACTCAAAATTTGTTTTTAATCCCCACCAAATAGGAGCTAAGTTAACCATCTCATCTTAGTTACATTTGGAAATAAAATGGTCAAAACAAATATTCAAGCACTCGAATTTATCTTTTACATACTTGACAAAGTTCTCGATCTCTATTCTCTATAGCAGTATGACCCTCACAAGATTTTCATTAACGTGATTGATGTTATCTAAAGTATCTTGTTCCTCCAATACACCAAAAAATTTATCGTGTCAAATTTTGTCACATTTAGCTTAAATTGCATAAATTCTGAGGCGAGAATTACATTAATTCTTCCAACCGAGAACTTTCACTCAATTGGTGGATTATATAGTTCTATGTGAGATTTTCATTAAATCTTCTCACCACCGAACACCACTTAATCAATGATCAATAGACCTTAGCATTTATGATAATTGATGAATTATCACATATCATAAAATTCAATAAAGCAATTTGATAATTTACAATAGGAGTATAAACATGTAAATTTATCCAAATATGACATATAATTGTTGGAAAAAATAAATACATTGAAGGTCTGAATTTGACATAAATTTTGAGTGGGATCGTTTGTTTATTTTAGAAGATCAAGATTGATTTGTGTCCTCATCTGTGAGAACATTGAAATCATATATTTACTTGTAAAAAATGATGTTCGGGTGAATGAAAAATTGGAGCTCAAAGTGATGTATTGAAAAAGATTTTGTATTGAAGGGAAACTAGTTTAAAGTTATCACACATAGAAAAATAGATAAAAGTAGACTCTCTCCATGTGCGCACGCACAACGGATCGAAATAGATTTCGAACTTTGAACTTATGTGCGAGTGCTACCTGCGTACAAGAATATCGGATCGAATGGACCGAAATTTGGCCCTTAAGAAAGTCTATGTTTTACCTTTATTTTATTATTTTTCCAAATAAAAAAAACTTTCAAATTCTTTTAATTCCTGAAACTCATGTGATTATGTCTGTATTAATTGAGAGATTAACAGCCGGATTAATGGTGTTTAATGACATAACTCCCGACTTGTTAATTCTTCATTACATCTTACTTATTTAGTCATCTTCCTCCCTTACAAACAAACGAAAAAATTTCTCTTCTTTGCATAAAATTTTATCTCTTGTCTGCACACGTAATTTTCACTTTCTGTCAAAGTCTTGGTGATGATATTATTCAGATACTAAGTCAGTTCGTCGGAATAGTTTCTACAGTGCTCAAACTCTATTGATTTTTCGTTGTATACCATTTTTCTTCTGTTCCCTTAATTTTGACTTTCTGAGTTCATCTGTTTGGTTAAAACGTAAAACTTTCATACTTAACACATCATTTGGAACACCGAAACAATGGATAGAGAGCAATTTTTCAAAATTTTCAAAAATCATGATTTTAAGCACGAATTTAAAGTTCTTTATTGTTGAAAAGACCATTGAAAGAATTTTCTAACCATATTAATCTTACTACACGAAAATCAACGAACAAGATTCAAATTTTTAGAGTTTTTACAAAATTAATTAGGGTTTCAATTTTCTCCCAAACTAATTACACCACCTTGCATATTATAACATACAAGATTCATGAAACAATTAAATCTAGTAATGACAATTTAAACATGAAATAATGCAAAGAATTCATCCTTAAATCTCTGATACCAATGAAAGATTTTACAGCATGCTTGAACATAATATCAGTTCAAGAATTCAAGAATCCTTATGAGTTTTCATGCCAGAAATATGATTCTGGGTACTTTCCAATTTTGGTGTAATTTTCTATACGAATTTTCACCATTTTCTTCCCATCCTCTCTCATCTTGCCCAAGGCAAGTTCATGAAAGTTATGAGGAGTTAATATAGGTTTAGGGAATTTGTGAGTTTGAATTCCAACTTCAAATCATTGTCTTCAACCCACTTTAATGTCTTTCGGGTCAATCAACCCAACATGGACGACCTACAACTTGATTTTTTCCAACCTAAATGGTTGGCAATCGTTAAAAGCTTCATAGGAAAAATCCAAGTATTCGGTTAAAGATGTAACATGAATAAATAAACGGAACCTAGTCAGGGGCGGATGTAGAGGTTAAAAGTTATGGGGGCACAATCGAACTTGCAAAGAATTGAGAGAAATTTTACAATTGAAAATTTACGTCCAAAAAAATCATACATTATGTAATTTTGCATCCGAAAATTTACATAGAATATGACTTTTTCATACGTAAAATTTCAAAAAAAAAAAATAAAAATTCCATATAAAATTTTCTAATAAAAGGATGAAAATTACAATGAGAAATTTGTATTGCAAAAATAATTAATTTTAATGAAATAATTAATTTTTTTTAAAGAAAATGCGAGTTAAACGTCTTTCTTTAAAACTCACGTTTAACGCATTTTTAACTATTTCGATATCTGTTTGGATTATTATTATAACTATTTTCGATATCTGTTTGGACTATTAGATATGCCCATAATGTAGTTCTCGAAATATGTTTTGAGATGTCATGAGTAATTTGTAGATTCGATTAACGTACAATTGTCAAATTTTTTTTAAAATTAGCATATTATCAAAATTTTCGAAATTCTAATTTTGAACGGCTTACTTTGACAAGTCGTAGCATTTGTTACAATTGATCGTTTCGTAAACCATTAACGACGTAGAAAGCTAGACCTTGAACACTTTGAAATTGCATTAAGAATGCAATATTTCGCCCTTATTTGATGGAGAATTAAGATTTTGTTAAAAGGCGAGAGAAAAAGAGAAATTAAAATTTATTGTGATTTTGCCCATTTGATAGAGATTAAAATCAAATTTTTAATAAATTTTGATAAAAGTTAAATAGTTATGGATTCCATGAAATACGTTATTAAAAATAATTGTTAACTTTGATTTAAATTAAAATTTATATTTCAATCGATACCAAACATGATTTTATATTAAAAAAAAAAACTCAAAAGTTGGGGGGCACGTGCCCCCAGGACCCCCTGGGTCTGCCCTTGAACCTAGTATCCGAGAACACAATTCAAATATAAAGACCAAATCTATATTAAGTGAAGTATAATGAAGCTTCACATATCAATAGATGTCACCTGTATCGCGCCTAAGATATCTTAAGCAACAAAATTATTGTTTGATATAATTAGGGACTATATTAGAGGGAGGAGATAAGTAAAGGACCATATGATATGGGAGAAGAAAGTATAGGCTTTAACAAAAAATTCTATGAAATAACATAGAGAGTCAATATAACCTGGTCCATTGCAATGCCCTGCTCATTTTAACATATGAAAGCGTACTATTTCTAGTGTTTGGGAATGTTGAAGTGTAGTGTCATAGACCAACAGATACTTCAATCAACTCAGCAATATGTTATGGGTGTGACAGAACTTAAGTGGTGTAAAACTCGACCAGGCCACTTAGGACAAAGCTCAGCACTACATGTGCCAAGCTGGCCCATCCTGACCTTAATTTAAGAAAACCCTTGCCTTTTTTTTCGTCTCTCTCTCGAGTTCTTTGGAGATGGGTTTGAAAAACAAGTAGTTTTTTAAGAGAACCAAAGGCCCTGTGGATCGATACGTGTCGTCTTTGTACATGCATCCGGCCCGATCAGCCCGTTTTATACCACTTTGGCCATTTTAGTCAATGGAAAAGAAGAATAATGTTATTCGTAATCGTTCACTACGACAGTTATCCTACGTGGTATATACATTGCAGGTGGTTATTTGATACATCAATATGGTAGTTTTTTATTGATTCATGTATCAAATAATCACATGTCATGTGTCTGTCATGTAGGGTGACTATCATAATGAGCGATTGCGAATAGTATTATTCAATAGGAAAATATGAAGTGTAACAATATCCCATAGCAGAAAGATGTCCCCCTAACTTAAAGTTGATCTTATTCAGTCACCATCACTAAAAAAGAGATGGAATTGTCATTAGCAAAAGAAAGACCCACAACTAAAGCACCCCACCCCAAAAATTCCTTCCCTTTCTCTTCTGCGAAGTGGACAAAATCTACACACGGCAAAAGAAACAAATGATGGCAATTTACCCTTCTATCAACTTCTATGGGCATGCTCCTTCACAAGGACCCACTAAGAATGGTGCATAAAGACATCGTGATTACCCACTTCTTGCTCAAAAAGTTGAGTCTTTCATTGTGTCTCAGAATTAGACTAGAGGTGTTAAAATGTGCTGAGCTACAAGTTAGGCACCATTAGGACGTGTCGTGGGCACGGGACCGGCCCTTCTCTAAAGTTGGGTCGTGTTTGGCCCAGCTCTACAGACTTGTGTCCTCTCATGCGAACCTATAATTATTAAGAAGTACTTGTGCAAAAAAGGTATGGGAACATAAACGTGACATGGTCCAGCATGTGTCATGCCGGGCTAGATACTTAAAGAAAGGGCCATGCCGTAAAAGAAAATGTTTTGTAGCAGTGTCAAAATGGACTAGCTTACCTCGGCATCGGGCCAGGCTGTGTCCCGGCATTTCTTTAGAAGTGGACCGTGTCAAGCTTAACAAATAATTCAAAAGAGGGAAAGAAACACAATCTTTTTCTGAAAAAAAAATAAAAATAAAATCAACTCGACTCGACTCATTTGACAGCCTTATTGCTAAGTCAATGTTCAACAGAAAGAAATCTTTGAAGTTTAAGATCTGCTATTTTCCTGTACATAGTTTGATCGAAACCAAGAATTTCACAAGCATTTGCCACCACACAAAAATGAAAAGTAAAAGAAGAAACCCTATCCAGTCTTTTACCATGATAGTCATTTTCACCTTTCATGGTCAAAATTGAGTGGGGTTGATGGACCCCAATATGAACTACAGATGATATTAGATTTCGTAAAGGACCCCCCTTTGTTCCTCACTTAACAAACGAGTTCTATCCCCACTCTATTAAGTGGACTGTGCCTTCCAAAAGTATGGACCATTAGTTTTACATCCATTATCGCAATCGTATGGTTCTGAATATTCAAGTAATCATATCGGTCAAAACTCTACAACGTAGTGGACAGGTTTAACTTGTTTCCTTCCTTAATTTTGCTCAGCTATTCGGTCCATTTAACCAAACATGTCATTACTCTCTAATCAGCTCCTCAGTGGAGAATTTTGATTTGCACCTCAATGAAAGACTAAATGCCAAGCTTCAGAGGACAATTAGTCTACAAGCAACTTCTTGATAAGGGGATTTCAAACATAGCCAAATACAGCAAAGATTGCAAGAAAGTACAAGCTCGGCTTCTGATTCCAAAATTTTAAACTAAAGCAATCTAAGTTAATTCATTGAGGCGGGATGCTCATTCGTTCACTGAATTGAGGCTCAACTGCCAACGAACTTGCTTGTTCTTAGTCTGAATCAAGAACGAGAAATCCTCGCTTAACTTGCTTCTTCCCTCTCGAGTATTTCCCAAATTACCATTTTCCTCTTCTTGGGGACAACCATTCTCTAGACTTGTGCATGAAACAGCTGGAGAACCCAATCGCAATGACAAATCACATGGAATTTCAGAAGGGTTGATAGAATTGAGTTCGAGCGGTAAATTAACGTTTGGAGGATCTTGTTTACAAGAGGAATGTTTTTGTATGGCACTGATATCATTCTCTGAGGGGTGAGAATAAGAATTGGAAGGCATCTTTAGACTAAGCTTTGGGTCATCAAACTGAAATTGATCTGCATAATACAATGGATAAACTGGCCACGAAGTTTGTACTGGCGCACTTTGGTGGTTACTGCTGGGAATCAAATTCTTCGGTAAAATGGGAAATTTCATGCTATTACAATCTCTGTTTCGGACACATAAACTGTCAACATTCGTGCTGGAAAATGCGGAATTCATGGCAGTGGAGGTCATAAGTTTCGAATACTGTAACATCAGTTGGCTTTTCGATGTATAATTGCCAAGAAGTTTGCTGTCCAAATTGCTCGGTGGAACAGAGGTGGCGTCTGGAGTATCAGGCCTAAGGTAATATCTAGGCGTGTCGTTTCGCTGACTTCTGGATGACCTTCTTGGAGTGCAGCCCAAATATAGAGCAGCTATCCACGAGGGAAACAAAAGAATAAGAATAATCACTTTAGATATTAGTTGTTCAATTTGGGGTTAGCATTTTTTATAACTGAAAGACTTCCAATCCCAAATCAACAAATTATCAAACTACAAAGCCAGAATCACAAATCCTCAACAGAAGTAGCTTTTTTTCTTCATTAATATTGTCTAGTACTTTCTATTGCACCTAATCGAGTGCCCGGTAAATGCCAGGGTTACATTTACACAGACATACAGATCCAAATAGACAACAAATATCAAATGTATAACATAAATTGATATTTACCTCCAAGAAAGGAAGATTTAAATGGAAGTTACCTTCAATACAAGGCTGCAAAAGTTCCCCAGTTTCCGAACTCTCGTCTCTTCGAATTATAGTGTCAATAGCATCATTTACTCTGTGCCAAAGAGTTTTAAGATCTGAATACTCAGCCTGAGGAAACAAGTACATGCCAAACGTGAACAAAAAAAGCAACAAGTGCATGTTTGCTATGCAGCAGTGGACAATCCTCCCTACCAAACGTTCAGTAAAAAGAACTAAAAATTTTTAACTGAACTGTGCTACAATAGAGGAGAATTTGAGAATGGCGAAGGCACAAACATAACCTCAGAATTGGCTTTGGAATACATAATTTCTTCAGCTTTCAAGACCACGATGGGCAGATTCTCTTGCCACTCTTTGTTCTTCTTAGTAGCAGAACCATGAACCTCATTCACAATCCTAACACAGCCATTTGACGGAAAAAGGATGAAACGACCCCTATCGAGGAAATAAGTCTACAGTATAATTAGATACTGCATAGAGTACCTGAAGATTTCTTGAATTAGAGAACCTCTAATGCGATGGTGTGTGTCACTGTGCCAAGCTCTTCTAACACACTCATATGGCCGTGGCCCAGGTCTTGGCATCTTCAACAGCTGGGAAAAAAACAGAATAACCTGGTTCTTGAAGAAAATTAGTGAATTCAAATACCAAATACTGTAATTCTGGGAAGCCTTAAAATTTTTTTTCTTTCTATTTGTTTTTTCGGGACTTTTGATGGGTTTATGGTGTCTAAATTCAGGGAATGAAGCTGACAAAAGAATTCAGAATGAAGAGCATTATTGACAGTAAGGGTCACTTTTATGTAAAAAAAACTCTTTATTTCCAACAATAAAATAATCAATTTTTCTTTTGCGTAAAAGGGGTAAATTACTGTTCTTCACATCCTTTCTTGTGTTGTCTCATTCATGCACTCAATTATTCGTGGAGTTGTGATGAGTTTGGTGTGTCCCCCATTCTGCCACATGCCTGCTTCCCCATTCTCTCTCTCACTATATATGCACATATATTTGTATATGGGGCCATTCATCATTCATGTGGTGGGGGAGAAAGCTTTGATGATGTACTTGTCACTGTCGGTGGCAATTATAAGCAAAAACCCAGTTTCAAATTGTGCTATACATCCTTTCAATCATGTTAGGGTGCCAAAAAGAATTTGACACCCTAAATGACATACACTTACAATTGAGAGTGAGTGGGGGGATTTTTTTGCATTTTATATTCACGTAGGTCCCACGCGGAGCCCATGCACATGTGAGAGTAGGTCATCCAAGATGTCAAATTCTTTCTGACAACATTACTTAATTCACATCCTTTATCCTTTACAATATATCCTTTACAACAATATATAAAATAGGAAGGTTGTAATTACTGTTCCTAAGCTAAATGACCAATTTTTTATCCAGTCGGTCCGAGCCAACGAAGCCGAGCTGGAAAAGAGGAAATCTTTTTTTACAATTTGTTTTTCTGCCTTTTGTTCTCTAAATTTCCTGTGTACACTTTTCTCTCTATCTCTCATTCGGTTTCTCTAGATGCTTCATTCCTCTCTTCTCTCTCTCTCTCGCGATTCCGTGTCCTCCTTTTGAAACCCTAACGAATTCCACAAATTTCTTCCACTTTAAATGTGATCCTACGTTGTAAAATCAATAAAATATCGCAGAATTTCGCTTGGTTCTTCTTCTCTACGATTGATTTTCTGTATTTCATTGTGTATTATTTTTTCCCTTTCAGATCCCCTTTTCGATTTCGCTCGGTTCTTCTTCTCTACGATTGATTTGCTATATTTCATCGTACATCATTTTTGCCCTTTCAGATCCCCTTTTCGATTTGTTGTAACGTTGTTACCTCTTTCTTCATCTCTCCATCGTCTCTGATTTATGAGATTTCAGAGAGGTTTTCATTTTCAGGGAGGGTACGATACGTTATTATGTTTTGCGTTGTGGTGCAAACTTGGTTTATCCAGAAATTTTTTCTGAGATTTCAGAGTGGCATTCATTTTCAGGGAGGATACGTTTATATGTTTCGATTGTGGTTGAAACTTAGTTTATTTAGAAACTTTTTTTTCTTGACATTGATGCTTGATGAAATGGTTTTAAGATGCTTATATAGTTATTCTATTCAATCTTGTTTGTGTGTATTGCTAGATGTACTTTTCAATTGATGACCACATACAACATTTTCCTTTTATTGGTCAGAACTGTGAGATGAGGTAATAGGTTAACCGATCGACGGGCCTAGCAGGTTGTAGAGGTTGAAAGAAAGCTTTGAGATCCTCTCATGTATTTGAATGTCTGTAGTAAATTGAGTAGGGTTTGGTTTCTTCTTTAGTTTAATCTATTTACATTTTTTACTAATTTCTTCTTTGTTTTGGGGAACTTTTGATGTTGGACTGCTGTTCAAGATTACGGTTGAAGCAAATGCTTGGTGAGTAGCAACACATTTTTATTCTAACTAAAAGTTGCTACATCAAGATTTTGTATTAAATTGGTCATTGTCTGATATTCGGAGGTATCTTTATATTTTAGCACCAATGAATAAGTACATGTCAGTACATGTTTAGTCCATATTTGAGTGAGTGTTTTGTATTTTAGAGTTTGCATACCAGTTTATTTAATTCATATGTGATTTTTTTTCGGAGGCATTATTTTAAGTACATTTTTTAAACAAACTTAGTATGTTATTTGTATAGAATAGTTGCAGCGCATCTATGGAAGAAAAAAATCATTCGTATAAATGTAGGCAATCTGTTCGATCATCAAGGCGAAGTCAATCATTTTTATGCAATAGGGAAATTGCCACTATTCCAACCGTTTCTTCTAGTTGGTATCTATATCTATATTTTATTAATTCTCTTGATTCATTTATAGTTTTGTTCTTTTTATTTTATGTTGCAAGTTCAGTTGTGTCAATTATAAATTAAATTCTTGTGATTTAAGTTTTTATTTTCATTCCTTCCGTTCAAAATATAGGTTCAGAGGGTTCGGTTGTAGTTGAATTGAGTATTAAGCGAACACAAAAGATTACTATTGTAACAGAAAATAAATACGATGAACAACGAAAAGAAAAAAGAGTGAAAACTGGAAAACAATCTGGTGAGAATCGTTATATATTGTTTGTTTTTATTACTCTTTGTTCTTTTAATTTATCATGGTAAAATTGGTTGAACAAAATGTAATATTCATGTATATTTGACTATTAAATATTTAAATTTTTTTCCTTATTAGGGTGTTCAAATGAGCGACATTATGATAATAATCTTTCCTCAGAACATTATGTGCTACCTGAAACTACTATTTGTGAGTATTGTGGCGCTGTTAAATTTTTTAGCAAAACAAAGGGATTTTGTTGCTTAAATGGACAAATTCTTCTAAAAACAAATGATGTGCCTCCAAAATTGTATATGCTGTTTACTTCAAATTCTGAAGAATCTTTAAACTTTCGAAAAATGGTGCGAAGCTATAATTGTAATTTCTCTATGACATCATTTGGTGTGAATTATGATAAAATATTATGCACAAACTATAACAGTATTTATACATTTAGAGTTCAGGGTTAGATATACCATTTTATAAATGAAATTATTCCAAGAGATAATCGTCCTTCTCATTTGCAACTTTACTTTTTTGGTACTGATAATGAAGTGAAAAACAGATTAAATTTGAGTGAATGGTTAGTTGAATCTGTTGTTGTTAAATTGATGAAGATTTTAGATAATAATCCTTACAAGGCCTTTTTTCGAAATTTGGGAACTATTCCTGATTTAGAAAATCATTCTATTCGATTGCGATGTAATCAAAATACTGATCAGAGAACATTTAATACACCCAATGTTTCACAAGTTGCTGCTATTTGGGTTGATCATGATGACCGTGGTGATCTTCATATGCATGATATTGTAGTTCACTGTAAAGATGAAAATCACAATAGAATACAATATTATTATGGATGTTATGACCCACTTCTATTCTCTTATAGTGAAACAGGTTGGCACCAAGGTATACATCGAATTAATACGGACAAAAAAAAAACCACACATTTGCATAAATGAAGACATTGTTGATGCAGTAAGCTTTTCGTCTCCTGAGGAGCTAATTGAGAAAGAAACATTAGGTTAGTTGATGATATCCAACAATTTTACTTTAGGTTATGTATTTTAAAATATTTTATGCGCTTTGTTATGTTTTCTTTCGTCATTGTGTGATTTATTAACGTCTTGTTTTTAAAATTGTAGTAATGAAAAATAAGAAAGCCAGGATGCAGGTGTCCTGTAGAATATTATTGTTATAAACTACAAATAAGATTATCAACAATTTTAATATTATTACATTCTGGAAGGTTATTTCAACAGTATGTCGTTGACATGTATGTAAAAATTGAAACATCTAGATTAGATTATTTTCGACATAATCAGAGTGTACTTCGAGCTGAATTATATAAGGAAATTGTAGATAGTCATGAGATTGGTGAAAAAAGAGGTAATAAAATTGGCCATTTGATTGTTTTGCCTCGATCTTTTATTG
>CAIGRM010128645.1:0-10025 GCA_903798335.1 Fraxinus albicans
CAGAAAATTCAGATTCATGTGGTGCAATCCTCAAGTATGTGGGCGGAGTTGACTTGAGCTTTTCAAAAACTGATCCATCTATTGCATGTGCCACCCTTGTAGTTTTGGACCTCAATACTCTTCAAGTTGTATATGAAGATTATTCCATTGTTAAGCTGCATATTCCATATGTACCTGGTTTCTTGGCTTTCAGAGAGGTCCTGTTCATGAATTTTTCCTTTCACTTATTTTTTTCGTAAATTTATATTACTTTGTTGAGATATTTAGATGTGGGACCTCTAGGTTATAACAACACTTTATTGCCATGAATGAGAGTTATCAGTATACAAAATGATAGGTAGAAGATTAATGTTTTGTGCTTGCGTTAAAGCTCATGTAGGATAGCAAGCAAGGGAAAGAGAATAAGTTGCTTATGAATTATACCTACATTATCGGTATCAACACACCTTGAAATAGAGGCGAGGATTATGGAGTATAAGGACAGGTGGACGACGAAATCCCCCCCCCCCCCCCCCGTTATGGTACACGAGGACCATAAGAGAGTAGTCTCCATAAATAGGACAAGGATTTATTCGATTGAAGTTGTAGCATAAGATGCATAGTTAATGCTTTAAGTGCCTATGCAACAAAATATGATTAGGATAATTCTTGTAGGTGCAACTTTGTGAGGATATGGATGGATTATATACGAATGAAACTGGGTCATGAGAACTGGATTAAGAAATACACTTAAAAGGAGAGAAAATTTTCATGTGAGACTTAGCCGCTGTTTGTTTCCACTTATAATCAGAATTCCTACCGTTGCTACAGTAATGTAGCCGCAAATTTTGATCTCTTTCTCTNTCTAGGACAGGATCATGGGGTTGTTGGCATGTTATAGTGTGAATTTGGTTTTGCAGATAAAAAATGATCTTTGAGTGCTGATTTTAGAATTTTCCTCAGAGCACGATCTGATAGTGGCACACCTTTTTCTGAAGAGAATAACACTTGATTAGCTTTAACAGTGGGCATAATAAATGTTAAGAGTTTTGTTCGTGGCTAGAAGAAAAGGCTATCTCATATATGGGATAAGGATTTTCTGTGAGTTTGTTTGATGAATTCTTGATATTATAAGAAAACACATAATTTTATGCTCCATTCTCTATTTCTGGTTCTTGCCTTCGGAGAGGTTTATCCCTGTACCATTTTAACTTTTTTCTTTATTTGATTATTAATTCTTGGGATAGTGGAAACTGCATGTTTTTTGAGCATAGTGCACAACTCATAATTGCTGCAGTTGAGATTTTTCTGTTTCAATATATTATTCCTTTTACATAATGCAATTGTGAGAAAAAGGCACAAATTTTGGAGTATAGAGGACAACACATTTGTCTTCAGAGAGATCTTATTTGTGGCCTTTGCTTTACTTCTAAAGAACATCAATTCTTAGATTTTATGAAATGTAGAGCCTTTGGAGCATAACGTTATCAGAAGAAGCATGGTTTTCACTCTGGGATGATGAAAATTGATCAATGCCCCTGCATGTTGGGCTTTTCCCTTTCATTTTAAATTTCCTGTTTGTATTTGTATCACAATAATTTTTGTGTAGAATGTTTTCTAGGTAAGCAATTGATTTCTTTCTTATTGGTAAAGAAATATTTTTACCTGTAAATTGTTGAGGATTAACTAAGCACTGCTTCATATGGTTCTGGATTTTGCTATATATATAGTACAAAAACTGAATGTTTATCTATTTTACAGGCTCCAGTACTTGTAGAACTTCTCCAGAAAATGAAGAAGGGATCTCTTCCATTCTATCCACAGGTGATAACTTTTTTAATACTAGTATAAAATATTTTTCTTTTATATTGTGAGATAACATAACGTGGAAGTCAATGATGAAATTTATTTGATTAATTATGTGAAATTATGTATCAAGAAACAAAATTAAAAATAAATAAATTAAAAGGCAAATATATTTGACTCTGCCAAATTTTCACTATAATGTGAAAGTCTACTGATGAAATTTATTTGATTAGTTTGTACATTGTTTACCAAGAAACAAATGAAAAAAACTAACAAGACAACTCTGTTTGACTCTGCCCAATTTTCACACTGCATTTCTTTTTCCTGAAACAAAAGTTTCCGGAGTATTTTATTTTAAGATGCATGTGTAGATTCTGAGTTTGTTTTTCGTAAAATGTTCAAATACTATCAGTCACAAATCCTTGCCAAAATTTAATGGATGCTGAGACCCTTTAAGTCAATTACTTTGACAGATATTGATGGTTGACGGCAATGGAATACTTCATCCTCGAGGCAAGTCTTTTATATTTCAATTTTTTAGAGAAGATAAGAAATGATGCATTATGGGCAAATTCCTTCTTGAAACCAGCCTGAACGCTTTGTTTATTTAGTTAATTTTTAAAAAATCCCAAGCTTTTTTCGTGAAAATTGCTACTTTATGCCATTACCTTTCACTGGCACTTGCTTGAACTGTTATATTGTGGCTTGCTTTTAGAGCATCATATTGTTTATGGTTCTTAGTGAATGATGTTTTTATTCTTCTATTTGTTACTGGAAGTGGATAAAGTCTTCTCTGGATGCTGCTAATGTGCATGGTGATAGGGCACATATTATTGATTAGAATGCTTTTAGTTTTTCTATCTTCGAATATTCCATAAATGTTCCTCTCTACCTCTTATCATGTTACCCAATCACTTCCGCTAGCATTCTGATAGTGAGTGGCCTATGCTTGTAGCTCCATCTTATTTAGAGAAACCTTTTCACCCTGTTATTGGGCAACTTGTCTGTCGTTTTTAAGAAAGAATATACAAAATGTTGGTTTGCTAGAAGACCCCCGGTAATTTTTCTATGTGCTCTGATGTAGTGTCCATACAGTTCATTTTCTTTCTAATTTAAGAATAGGTTTTAGGTGGTGTAAAAACTTCATTGACATTATAATCTCACCACAATTAAAATATATTTTCAATAAATACACCACAACAAATTTACAATTATACTCATAATCCAATAAAAACAAAAAATGAAAAAAAAAAAAAAAATTACAGTATTTTGGTATACTCATCATCCCAATATTACTACTCATTTTTCTCATCTTTTCCACCTATTCTAATTTTTTTGGAAGACACAAACTTGATAGAATGCCTCACACCAGATGTCACGTACCTCTTTATCAACAAGCATTTTAACATCCTTAAAAATATTGCTTGTCATCGTGCTACCAAACATTCGATTCTCTTTTAAAAAGTGCTACAACTATCCAAGAGATTGACAAACAAAAGTCTTCTCTTTTTCATACTTCAAAATCATCAACCTTTAAAAGCCCACTGATTTTCTTGTTTGGCCACCCTTCAAAGATAGAATGGAAAACAAATGATTGAAAAGCAGTATGTCATATGCTTTTACCTATTATATTCCTTAATACAAAAGTCTCATTTTATCTTGTTCATATGTTTTAGCCAATTTGATCTTGTTTTAAGAAATTTTTAGTCGAAGATGGAGCAAAAATCAGACAGCATTAAAATTAGACAGCATTAAAATTAAAACTATAGTCTCCTATATCCAAAACCAAAACTCCTAAATACGCACGCAATTAAAATACATCACATCAGAGAGAAATTCTGCCTTACAAGTGCTTAAATAATAATGTTATCACAATCCAGAAGCAAAATAAAATTCCTATCACAGATTTAATAAGATAGATGTTATATAAGAAGATGGCAAAAAACACAAAATTCTTGCCTTGACTTTACAGAATTCAATCGGCTCAATCTCAAAATGGAGTTTGTCATCTTTTGAAAAGCCATCTGCAATTGTGACATGACAATTTTTGCTCAACATAATGCTGGTCAGGTTTCATCATGAACTGAAATCAGAGAGAACTAAAATTATTTTCCGTCGTGGAAGAACACAAAAGCCGTCGATGGAAAAGCTATGGCATGGCTGTTGAGGGAAAAGAAAGAAAAAAACAAGGTTCATGATTGTGGTGAAACAATAAACCGTTTTATGTAATAATTATATTAAAACCCTATTTATGTAATTTTACATAAGGCTATTTAAGTAAATAAAACAAATGCTTAAAATTGTTGTGTAACTAACAAAATTCTTGTGGTAAAAGCACTGTGAAAGGCCTATATAAACTTCCTATTCCAGTGACGTGTAAGTGGATATTTGTTTGGCTTACATGTATAGTCCTGGCTTGTTCTGTTTATCTGCTGCATTATTATCATGTCAAAACTAATTGATTAACAATAATTTCACTGTAGCTAAATATATCCTTACTAATTAATTAATATATTACCAAAAGGGAAAAAGAGATCCAAAAGTGGAACAATCTTCATTTGAAGGTCTAGACTGGTAAAACTTGCGCCTGCAAAATTAAACTAATCCATTAGGATTGCAGTTGTGTTCTATTTCCTTAAATCTTATTGCTGGGAACGAAAACAAATATTTCTGCTGTTTCTCTTTTGCTTTAGTTGATAAGAGAGATCTGGAAGAGCCTGCTTTTGTTTTTGACGAGTTTAAACCATCATTAGTACTATTCTGATTACTGCTTTGACTGTGCTTTGGTCTTTAATTTTTTTGCAGAACTTGTTAATTCATTCAGCTTTTCATTTCAATCTAAACTTGGAGACTTGTGCAGGCATGGGATTAGCTAGTCATCTTGGTGTTTTGGCTAATATTCCTACTGTTGGGATAGGAAAGAATGTAAGTTTTAAGATTATGACAATATTTTTGTTGTACGAGTTTATTTTTACAAATTATTTTCTATTTGTGTCATAATGTGCCAAAAGTTAACTGTATGTTCTCTGGTGATGCATTTCAGTTACACCACGTTGATGGTCTAAACCAATCTAGAGTGAGACAACTCCTTGAAGCCAAGGGAAACTTGTCTCAAGATGTCTTCACTTTGATTGGGGACTCGGGGTCTACTTTAGGAGCGGTGAGAATATTTAATTATTTTCTTGCAGTAATCCAAATGTATGCAGCTTTATTACTTGTCAGCCGTAGTTAACAGTGAAATCCCATGTATTTTTATGAAGAAATTCATACATTGTAGTCTCGCATTACATATACTTTGTAGCCTTGTTTATATTTGAGGAAATGAATTCTCTCTCTATTATGCGAAAAACGAAAAAAAAACAGCAATATAATTCCAGACAGTTTTCCTCTGTTTTGGTAAGCTACAGTTATGTGCGTTCAAGTTGAATTGAAGTGGAGAAAGGGTCCTAAATAACAATAATGAACTAATTATGAGATGTGAAACTAGTTTAAACTCAGAGCCTTGTTATCCCATACTTATTTGGGGTCAAGTACATAGGTTCTCATATTTTACTCCTTTATTAAGCCTCTGTTTGGTGGGGATCAAAATCATATTTTTAGTAGATTTTGATAAAATTTGATGAAATGTATGGTTGAAAAGTTGTGGGACCCATGAAATATGAAGTTAAAATTAATTGTTGACTTTGATTTAGATTAAAATCTGGATTTTAATCGGTACCAAACAGGGGCTAAGAAACATGTCTGAAGTAAAACACAAATACTTGAAATCATTCACTTACACCAGATTTTAATCGGTACCAAACATGGGCTAAGAAACTTGTCTGAAGTAAAACACAAATACTTGAAATCATTCACTTACGGTGTTTTTAGGTCATGTTTGTTCTCTAAGTAATTGTTTACACTACTATTATTACTCTTCCTAATCGTTGCTTTTGGTATACATTTTAAGTCGATCATTATTTTACAATATAAATATTCCTGTAGTATGTATGTTCTTGTATTGATATTTATTTAAAGTATTTGATTCCTTTATTCTACTATAAAAGTTGGTGCTTTAAGCTACTTCAATAAACTTAGTCTCGAAGTTTGCATTTGAAAATACAGCTGAAGGAAGATTGCTTTACCTTAGTTATTGGATTTTAACAATTAGAGATAAGTACCAACATATATTATAGTTATGCAGGCAATGAGATCGACTCAAGATGCCTTGAAACCGATTTTTATTTCAGTTGGTCATCGTGTATCTCTTACCAGCGCCATCAAAATTGTGAAAATGAGTTGCAGATTTCGGGTCCCAGAGCCCATCAGGCAGGTAATACTTGGTGCTTTTGAAATTTCGTGAGTAGTACATATCAATTGATTAATGGATCAGATATAGATTTTGTGACAAAGCACAGAGCCATAAATAGTTTAACTGACAATTATACATCAAGAACAGGGTAATTATATTCACACTATAGTTTTTGTTAGCTGCTCCACATTTTATTTGCAAATAAGGTCCCCAATTTTTCTTATTTTCACACTTTTGTCCCAACTTTTATCCTTGCATTCTTATCTTTTAACCTTCAATTAATTAGCACATCTTGTCTTCGATAATGATTTCTGTCCAAATATTCTGTTAGTGTGGGAAAATGTTTTGTTGAAGTTTTGTATTTGTTGTTTATCTTGCTTATTAAAAAAATGAGGGGCAAATGGGACATTTTACTCCCTCTTAACGGATTGTTTGACTGTCATTAGGGAAAAACGTGTTAATTAATAAAAGGTTAGGGATCAAAATAGTAAGAAAAAAGTTGAGATAAGTACAAGAATGAGCAAAAGTTTTACTACCTCCATTGCAATTAAAATGGGTGCATTTTCACAACCTGTGGTGAGAATATAATTACCCTTGAGAAAATCTTGATTGCTCTTACATATTATTTGTTGATCTACCAAATTGAGAGATCGTGCCAGAAGTGGTTTGATTCTTGTTTAGAGGAAATGGTCGCCTTTTGATTTAAGAAAAATAATTGTTCCAGTCATAGTATTCGACGTTATCTTTATACTTTTAACTTGGCATGTAGATTGTCTCAGTTGAAACTGTTCCAGTGACAGGAATATATTATTTCAGTTAGTTGTTCGTGCTAAATGTGCAGTTTAATCTTGCTCGAATTTTATTTAGCTTATTTTCTCTTTCGTTGTTAGGCTGATATTAGATCCAAAGCTTGCCTCCGGAAGCATGGCTTAAGCTAGCTTGATCGTCGAACTGAGTATGGTAGCACCTCAAGGAGAAGTATGTCCAAAACATTCATCTTACACAGTATATAAGCTGGTATGTTTTAATTTGTAGATTTTATTTAATGTGTGGATATTTTCAAAAGATTTATTTTGTACAATACTCAATAGTATTAATTAATAAAGAAAAGTTGTTAAAATCTTATTTATTGTACTATCAAAACCTGTCTACTACTGCATATCAAACATGCCTCAAGAGGTGGACAGATTAGACACCAACTAGCCTTCAGTTGTTAGAAATTGTCATCTTATGGCTTCAAATTTGTTTACTATTCCTTCGTTATTGTACATCAGAGCTAGGGCTTTACACCATGTCCTTTTTGTTTATATGTATTCTTATGATCTATTAGTGGGGATCTTGACTTCTTCACCTGTTGAGAATCATAAACCTTAATTCTATTTCACCAAAAGCAATAAATTTACTAAAACAATAAAGACAATCAAAATTTAGGCCCTGTTTGTTTTAGATTAAAATCATATTTTAATTTAAATCAAAATCAAACAATCAATATTAATAACATCTTTCATGAGTTTCACAACTTTTTAACCACACATTTCAAAATCTCCTATCACAATCTACTAAAAATTTAATTTGAATCCCCTCCAAACACCCACTTATAGAAACTCTCCTCAGTATGATACTACATCTTTCATATCTGTAATTCACTATGATGAAAAATGTTTACAAGAAAAAATTGTACATCCTATGTTCTCTAGTCTCTCTCTTTTATGATGATGATAAAAAATCTGAGGACGGGTCTTTATTTATAAGATAAATTAGAACAAAATTGAGATTTGCTATGACACAATTCCTAAATTATTCTTAATGGAATTTTTGTCTGGGTTCTTTTGCTCCTCTCAATTCCCATGGTGACCTCAACATGTGTACATTCACGTACTGGCTCCGCACTAGCGACATTAATTAGGCTCGACAATTACCATTATCATCATTCTCCACTAATGTCCTCATTAGCTCTGCAACTCCTTGACATTTACCACCAAAATTCGTCATTATCACCTCAACTCACATTAGCTTATGAACCCATTAAGCATTTGCTTGTCAAATTTGTTTTGAGACTTTAGAAAGTGTGTAAGGTTTGGTGGAACCGATCATGGTTGTGGTAGGGATTGTGGGGGTGATGGCTTGTCAAGGCATGGAGGTGTAATCCAGTCAATGTCGAGTCTTTTAAAGAAACTATCGATCATGTTATTTTCCCATCTATGCAGCCTCAATCTTCGCAAGCAGGTTCCTTGCCTGATTGCAAGAAATCAATATTTCCAAAAGAAGAGCAGTCTTAAATCATGTCTAGAAGAGGAACAACCTCAATCCTCTCCAGTAGATTCCTTGCTCTCTAGTAGATTCTTTGCCTAATTGCAAGGAATTCCAAAAGAAGAGCAGTCTAGAATCACGTCCATTGTTGACTATAAATCCCATATTTAGGGATCTCATTTATTGTTGAACATGTGCTACAATATGTGCTATAAATCCCGTATTTCTTAAGCAACAATCACCAAATGTTTGGTACTAATAGTGCAACGATCACCAAATGTTTGGTACTTTCACTGCAACTATAACAAAGGTTTGGTATCTCAGATGCACCATATACGAAACGTTTGAAGCGTGATCTGAACTTTAACTTCTCATAAAGCAAAGGGTAGAAAATAGAAATAGAAATGTGAAAAGTTAGTATCGTCTAGAATATTATATAGAAAGGGGCACTTCATTTGAAGGAAAATGGTACAAGCACGACCACATTTATATCCACGTTTCACAACATATGACACAAAACCTCCAACATTTAAACACTAAGCCTACATTTCTGAAGCTAAAAAAGCCAATACCACAAACGCAGCCTGCATACCTAGGTACAAACCCATTTACAAACACTCCACACACAAAGCTGAGCAGCCCAGTCTTCCACAAATTTGGTCTTGTTGTTTGGAGGGTGCTGATTTCAGCTTCCATTTCCCTCCTAGCCCGTAATCAACCTTGAATCAGCTCCCTAGATCTCTCACACGTAGGAAGGTGACACCACACGAAAAAAGTACATCTACCTTGATCTTGGCTTCGAGGACAAGTGATAAATCTTCTTTTTGGGTTCAGGTTTGTCCATGAAGTCTTCATCTGCGTTGGGGAACCACATCCGCATACATTCATCTCCATCTGCGTGCTGATTTTTCCTGACTAACCGTGGGAGAGAAAGATATTAAAGTGATGAAAATTGAGGGAAAGTGAACAGTGAAGTGCAATAATAGATAGGGAAACTGTGTAATTTTGAAATTTCCCTTGTCTATTTGGTGAAAATTATAATTTTTTTTAATTTCTGGGGTCAACTAATGATTTTCGTGGTCAAACGGAAGGAAACCGTCAATGAGGATTTGAGTTGCGATTTTTTTAATGATTTGGTACTGTGGGTGGTACAAATGAAAGGTTTGGATAAGGTCTACTACTAAATAAAATGTTTGATACTGCTCTTACAATTATCCCAAATTTAAATATACATTGACTAACTTTGAACAAAATTTCTGGGGTCAACTAATGATTTTCGTGGTCAAACGGAAGGAAACCGTCAATGAGGATTTGAGTTGCGATTTTTTTAATGATTTGGTACTGTGGGTGGTACAAATGAAAGGTTTGGGCAAAGTCTGCAACTAATTGAAAGGTTTGGTACATTGGCTGCATTTTTCCCTTTAAATTATATTTGCTATAGTTATGTGTGTCTATATATTTATTTATATAATTATAACAGATTGATTTAAATTATAGGATTACTATAATTTCATGTATCTATACATCTATATAAGTATATATGATTATGATTGATTGATTGATTGATTGATTTAAATTATATGATACTATAATTATGTATGACTATATATGTATATAATTATTTATGATTATGATCGATTGATTTAAATTATATGATTATTATACATATGTATGTTTATATATATATATACTAGGTGCA
>CAIGRM010128665.1:0-12248 GCA_903798335.1 Fraxinus albicans
GTGGATGTAAATTTTGTGATTATTTCAGTCTCCAAAGTTCACAGCTAAATAACTTAATCCAATTATAAAAATAAGTGATTCTCTTGTCCGGCACATAGCTCCTTCGCTGATGAGTGAAAGTCAAAGACAAAATTGCAAATTATAAAGGGCATATCTGATTAAGTTTAAAAACATTCCAAAATTTTTGTACTTTTATTAAGTTCTGTGTCACTTTTGAGTTTAGCCAAACATACTGTATAGAACTATACAAGATTAATTTTGCACGCGTTGAAAGTAACTCATTTGTGCTGTTCCGTTATGTTAAATCTTTCGTCTCAAATATCTCAAATATGTTTCTCGCTAATTTTGAGAAGGAAAATTTGCACTATTAGTCCTTAACCTTTTGATTGAGTTACAATTTAACCTCCAACTAATTAAAAATAAGCAAGTTGATTTTCAACCTTTCAAAATAGGTGCATTCGCTAGCGTCCATATACGAAAGAAACTGTCCAATCTAACTTCAAAATGGCATGCAACCCTTTCATGTACACTTTTTAAGAGGTAAAGCTTAATTATAATAATAATTAAAAAAAACAACAAAAAGTGAAAAGTTTCTACAATATGGCATGCTCTATATCTTGTTCCATAGGATAGAATCTATATTCTATAATGTTGTACATTATAAAAGAGGAAAAATAAATTGATATTTTGTCTATTAGTTCTTACGTAACATCCATTAAGGGTCAAAATGAACTAAAAGTTAACAAATCCTCTATCGATTACAATTCTTTGCAATAAAACTTTGATTGTTGAATAAAATTCTCATAATCTATCCATCATTTAACATAACTTTAACCGTGGAATTAGCGATTGATGTGAAATTTCGACCTTTTAGAAGAAATTTTGCTCATATCTTATCCCAAAAATATAATCCAAAGGCACATCTTGGGGACTTAATGGACACCACTTCGATTATATATAATTTATTAATCAAGTGACCAATTATGAATATTTAATAATTTTAATGACCAATGAAAAATGCTATTTAATATTTATCACGTGTTCATCATCAATTTATGTGACAGTGATGCTTCAATTCATTGTTCAATGATTAAAGTACATCACAATTTCATTGAATCATAAATTAAAAGGCCCACTTCCACCCAAACAGTCAATGACTAATGAGCACCATTGGCAATATTTTAATGACTAATTTGAAGTTTTGTACAAACTTCAGTGATGAAACGATAAAATTAACTCTTTAATATTTAATTCACGCGCAGGCCGCAGCGTATTATAACCCTGGTTAGGTGCAGCATAACGGCAGCGCATTTTAACCCTGGTCAGGCGCACAGAGAGATTGGGGAGAGAGAAACAATGGCGTCCCTGGCAGTCAACCCAGTTATAGCTTCCTCAACAACTGCAAGAAATGGCAGCTTATCCTACGCTCCTTCCCACAAACTTAACCTACGCACCTCCCACCTAGCAGCATTCCAATCAATCTCCCATCTTCTCACTTATTCCCCATCCTGTCCCTATGCCTTCAAAAAACTCCATAAACCCCATATCTTCCTCCCCCACTTAGTTGCTTCCCTGGTAAGTGTGTGTGTCTGCACAATTTTAGCTTTTGTAATCAGATTTCAATGACCCGTATGGAATTTTATGTTCGTTTTTAGTTAACCCCATTCTAAGAGTGTGGGGGTGTGTGTTTGTGTGTCTTAGCATTTGTGATTAGATTTCAAAAACCCATATGGAATTTTATGTTATAGTTCAGTTGCTTCCATGTTAAATGTGTGGGTGTATGTGTGTGCGCATTTAGCATTTGTGAATAGAATTCAAGAACCCAAATGAAAATAGCCCCTGTTTGCCCGCCTATTTTTAAACTTATTTTCAACCACACATTTCATCAAGTTTTATCAAAATCTACTGAGAATCTGGGCCGAACGTTCTTGTTTAGTTGCTTCCACGGTAATTTTGTGGGTGTGTATGCACATCTTAGCATTTGTAATTGGATTTAAAGAACCCATATGAAATTTTATGTTATTGTTTAATTGCTTTGTGTCAAGGGATAAAATCTTATATCGAATAAAAATGAAAACACTGGTCAACTTATATGGTTTCAGCTATTCTTTTTAATAAGATTGACATTTTATGATGAAAACATTAAGTTTCAACGAATAATTTGATCTGATTAAGATTCAAAAAAATGAGTAAATGGATTTTAAGATTGGTTTGCTCAAACAAGCTATCATCTTGCGGAAGCATGTTAAGGGATAAAAATCTCACATCGAATAAAGATGAAAGCATAGACTAACTTATAAGAGTTTGAGCTATTGCTCTTAATAAAATTGATTTTTTAAGATGAAACTCTAAGTCTTAACACTTTCATGGTAAGTATGGAAGTTTGGCATTTGTGATTAGGTTTCTAGAACCCGTATAGAATTTTATGTTCTTTTGTTGTTGCTTCAATGTCAAGTGTGTGGGTGTGTTGTGTGCACGCACGCATTTTAGCATTTGTAATTAGATTTCAAGAACCCATATAGAATTTTATGTTATTGTTTAGTTGCTTACCTGGTAGTGTGTTGGTTTACGTTATGTGTGCATTTTAGTATTTGTAAATAAATTCAAGGACCTACATAGGATTTATTGTTCTTGTTTAGTTGCTTCCACGGTAAGTGTGTGGGTGCATGTGCACATTTTTTACATTTGTAATTAGATCCCCTGTTTGACCTCAATTTTTAAAACTCATTCAACCATACATTTTATAGAACCTAGAACTTTTATCAACTTATCAACTGTACATTTCTTCAACTTTTATCAAAAATCTATTAAAATTTTTATTTTTATCCAAACCTAACAAGGGCTGAATTTTAAGTTATTGTTTAGTTGCTGCCATGGTAAGTTTGTGGATGTGTGTGTATCTCATTTTAGGTTTTGTGATTAGATTTCAAGAACCCATATGGAATTTTATGTTAAGTAATTGCTTCCATGGTAAGTTTGTGGGGGTGTGTGTGTGCACGTGTTATCATTTGAAATTAGATTTCAATAACCCGTATTTAATTATATTTATTGTTTAGCTGCTACCATGGTAAGTTTGTGTGTGCACTTTAGCATCTTTGATTAAATTTCAAGAACCCATATAGAATTTTATGTTCTAGCTAAGTTGCTTCCTTGGTAAGTGTGTGGGTGCGCGCGCGTGTGCATTTTAGCATTTGTGATTAGATTTCAGAAACCCTTATGGAATGTTATGTTTTTGTTTAGTTGCTTCCATGGTAAATGTGTTGGTGTTTGTAGGAGCATTTTAGCATTTCTGATTAGATTTTAAGAACCCCTACGGAACTTTTGTTCTTGTTTATTTGCTTACATGGTAAGTGTGTGGGCGTATAATTAGATTTCAAGAACCCATGTGTAATTTTATGTTCTTGTGTAGTCACTTCCATGGTATGCGCATTTCAGCAATTGTGACTAGATTTCAAGAACCCATGAGGAATTTTATGTTCTTGTTTAGTTGCTTCAATTGTAAGTGTGTGGCTGTGTGCATGTATGCTCATTTGTGGTTCATTTCAAGAACTCTTATGGAATTTTATGTTCTTTTTTAGTTGCTTCCATGGTAAGTGTATGGGTGTGCATCAATTTGCATTTTAGCATTTGCAATTAGATTTCAAGAACCCATAAGAAATTTTATGTTCTTGTTTAGTTGCTTTCATTGTAAGTGTGTGGTTGTGTTTCTATGCGAATTATGATATTTTGATTTCAGCTATGATGCATTGATATGGATATGGATACGTATGTCGGATACGATACTTGTTGGATACTTCGATACGTGATTTTTCAAAAAGTATGACACGTCGGCACGTTAATTAAAATCTTTAAAATTCTTAGTAAAAAGTTTTTTACTTATTATTAATTTTTCATGTTTTATTGATCAAATTTTTTTACAGGAAGTTGAAGAGACTTATATTATGATTAAGCCAGATGGGGTTCAGCGTTGCCTTGTAAGATTTCCCCTATTTGTCTCCCATTCTTTAAAACAATTTTTTTTCTACATGCTCATTTTCAACCACATTACACAGTAAAATATTCTACACGTAGATCCAAAATTTTTTCCTACTTTTTAACCACACATTCTTCAAAAAATCACTATTTAAAACAATATTTTTCCCAAAAAAAAAAAAGGCCACCAAATAGGGGCTAAATTATGAATATGATTAAAATTGGGAATAAATTAGGGTTCTTGACGAGTGTTTTGACTTTTGAGAAGGTGATTTTGAATTATACTTATTTTTTGTAGATTGGAGAAATAATTTCAAGATTCGAGAAAAAGGGGTTTAAGCTAAAAGGATTGAAGCTCTTCCAATGCCCCCAAGAATTAGCTCAGGTTTGTTATACAAGACTTCCTTGCATTTATAATTTTCATAACTATCATATGCAAAAAAGGTTATGGATTGTTAGTTTAACATAATACTGGCTTAATTATATGCTTGTCGTTAATTTGGTTTGAATCTGACTCTAAATCAGATATTTGATGTAAATTGATTGTATTAGCATATGGTTATCTTGATTTTGCTGGGAATTTGAACTCATGGGCAACATAACTCGATAGATCTGTCTTCTTTGTGATGAATTTTTGGCAACATTGAGCATAATAAGTTGCACATTATTCACGACTAAGTTACTTTAAAGTAACTTTTACCTTCCTTTTTTTTATTTTGGGTTTAGCTGAACAAGCTCGTTGATTCTTGTTTACATATGTGATGGTTGTAGGAGCATTACAAGGATCTGCAGTCGAAGCCATTCTTCCCGAAACTGATTAACTACATTACCTCAGGTCCTGTCGTGTGTATGGTATAATTCTCCTCTTTTGCTTCCTGTTTTTCTACATGCTAAGTATAAACCAATTATGAATGTGGTTGTTATAGTTTGTTTTCTAAATAAATTCGTTAAAATTTTGTCGACTAGGCCTGGGAGGGTGTTGGTGTCGTTGCATCAGCTCGTAAGTTAATTGGAGCGACAAATCCGCTTAATGCTGAACCGGGCACAATCAGAGGAGATCTTGCAGTTCAAACTGGAAGGTCAGGACACTAGATTTTTAACTCATCACTCTTCATCCTGATAGAATACATATAAGGATTTTTATTCTATCTTATTGACATCTTTCAAATTATTTATGCTCAAAACTGTACGCTATCCCATTGGCAGGAATGTGGTTCATGGCAGTGACAGTCCTGAGAATGGCAAGCGCGAAATAGGTAAAATTTGCATTCTGTTTGTTAATTCTTGTTCATTGTGCATATCAGTTTCATAATGTTTTATTAGTCAATTTCAAGTTATTCAACTACAAAGCTAAGTTGGATACTACTTACACCGAAGCTAATTTAAGGTTCATATGTTGCATAAACTAGCCGACCCCAAATTTGTGGACCATACATCTTTCTTGGTATATCCAGATAATAGGTAGGAGCATAAACTAAAACATTCTAGAGCTATAAAGATAGTTATTAAATTGTTAGCACTGCATAAAAACATTCCTTGGGAATAATGCTTTAGTTTGTTGTGGCAATGTTTGCATAAAATAGAAAAGTATATAGATTATTTGATCAGGAACCAATCTGCTTAAGATCTCTTTGTAACCTCATTATTAAATTAATCCCTCTTGGATTGGTCAACATGGTNGTTAGCACTGCATAAAAACATTCCTTGGGAATAATGCTTTAGTTTGTTGTGGCAATGTTTGCATAAAATAGAAAAGTATATAGATTATTTGATCAGGAACCAATCTGCTTAAGATCTCTTTGTAACCTCATTATTAAATTAATCCCTCTTGGATTGGTCAACATGGTAGCCATGCGATTTAAAGTCATTTCTTATGTTCAAAAATATGTCTGGCCTGAAAAATGAGGTCAAATTTTATTTCGTTAACTGTGGATGTTACTGGAGACTGGAAGGGGAAGTTTCATCCTTTTCTGGTAAGAAGACCTATTCATGGCAGAATACGCTTTGGGATTTCTATCTTGCACCATAATTTTTTTTAATGCGTGTTTGGGAAGTAATTAAATTAAAATTTAAGTGATTATAAGTTGTGTATCCTACGATATCTGTGGATAAAAAGTGTTACCAGAAGTATAATCACTTTGCAAACATTTTACTTGTAGTCTTGGTCAGCAAGAGTTGCCCAATAGTTGCATTTTGTCATTATACTTATTTGAAGGCGACATTTGTGTTGCTGTTACTTCCAACCGTGACCAATAAAAGAATCATTTATTTCAAATCTTACTTATTTACTCATAAGTAAACATTTTAAAGCTCAGCCAAACATGATATAATTCACATTCGCTTTCGTGGTTTGCAGCTCTCTGGTTCAAAGAGGGAGAACTATGCGAATGGACACCAGTTCTAGAGCCATGGCTGACAAAATAGTATTTTTATGCATTATTGCTCTTGTATTGTCTTCGGGGTTCTTTTCCAGCAATCTTGAGGACTGATTCGTCCACTTTTTTCTAACTTTATAGAGGTACATTCAACTCTTAAATATTGTACTCGATTGTAATAATTAAGAAAAATAAGGTCAAATTTTATTTGTTGTACGGTCTAGTAATTCCCAATAGAAAAATAAACTCGCAATTCTCATTGCTTCTTTGTCAATTGATTTTGCCTATATGATTGTTCAACCTAGTCAAATACTATCAAATTTTACTTCAATAATCAGAGTTCTTAATCAAATTTTGACCATATTGAGATTAAGGTCTAGTTCAAGTCGTAAGTGTGAAGTCTTATCAATCAGTAACTTGGATTCGAGTCTCGATTAGGGGAATGGTGAAATTAAAAATTAGTAAATAAATATAAATTGATCGTATTCAAATGAAAGTACCGAAAAGCACACAATTGGTGTAATGATTGTTGTGGAAAATTAGAAGACGGGAGATTTATTTCCTGAGGTTTGATGATGAATACTCCTGTCTCTTGGTTTTCGTCACCGGAAAATGCTCACAACACTAATATGTAACCGATGAACACAAGGATTACACCAAGAACACCACCCAACAAGTCCCTCAAGAGCATTCTTCGATCCTCAAAGATCAAAGACAATTTTTCATGTGCAAATAATTTTTGGAGATTGTCGGTTTGTTCTTTTACGCTACCGCTACCGCAATCATAGTCTCAATCCTACGACATATATTAGGCCCCTGTTTGGCCCTCATTATTTGACATTTTTGATAGTTGAAAATTTTTGGAATAGTGATTGATGGGAGAATGTGTGGTGGAAAAGTAATGAAAAATTTTAGATTTATGTGTAATATTATTTTATTTGATAAATGTGTGGTTGTAATGAAGAGAAAAAAAAATTTAATATAGAGCTTGTTTGTGAGAGATTTTTGGGGGAAGAATTGATTTTGAATAGTGATATGATGGGAAATGTGTGGTTGAAAAAGAAGAAAAAATTATTGATGTGATGGAAAATATTATTTTATTGAAGAATGTGTGGTTGAAAATGAGAATCGATTATTTACTGTTGAAAAATCTAATCCCTCCCAAACAGGGCCATAATGTAATTTAATTTAATGGGGGCCAAACAGGGGCTATGACGGATTATTTTATACGGACAGGGCAACATAGGCCCCATCCCTGTAGCAAAACTCGTATAAGGACAGGCGAACATCAAATCAATTTTTGGTGTCATCAATCAAGATTCTCTATCAATCAAGTTTCTTTTAGCGGAGTTGCCACGTGAGATTGTTAAGAGATAAATCTCGCATCGATTAAATATTAAAATATAAATTAATATATAAGAGTTTAGGTTATTTTTAATAAGGTTGACCTTTGAAAATGGAATACTAAATCTTAATATGATATCGGAGTCAATTAGGTTTCAATGAGCAATTCGATCTATCAAAACTAAAAAATCAGCACGCGAATTTTAAGATTAATTTACTTAAACGAACCACCATCTTGCGGGAACATGTTTAAGGGATAAATCTCACATCGATTAGATACCGAAATATAGATCAATATATAAGGGTTTGAGTATTCCTCTTAATAAGGTTGACTTTTGAAAATAGAACCTCAAAGGTCAATGCTTGATTTTGGAGTTGGTTCAGAATAATTAAAAACTAACCAGATGGCATGGGAATTATTAGAAGTTAAAAAAAGACAAAAGAGGAGAGAGAGAGAGAGATATCCGGAGAAAATCACAAGTTTCAGGAGGTGAAATTCAACTTAAAATTTTGAGGACTAAATTATAAAGTTTTGAAACTTGTATCGGATCAATAATTAATGAATTTAGAATGTGGAGGACTAAATTGTAATGAAATAAAAATGAAAGGACTAAAATACAATTAAGAAGAAACTAAAGCTGAACAAAGAGGAGAACACATGAACCAAAACGAACTTTGGGGCTTGCGATCGCATCCCCTTAAATTTCCAAGGCTACCATAAAAATGATGGCCCGTGTGATCAATTGGAAACCGACGGTAAAAATTATGGTCTTCATTTTAGAATAAAGCTCTTGGAATGCAATTTTTCCACGATTTGTATCATGGCTTTAGCATTCTTACAATGATAGAGAAAAGAGAAATATTACGAGGATTTTTTTACTTTTTTTGGGGTGAAAGCCTTTCTAATCTTGAGTGTGAATGAGAGATTTTTTATGATATTTTATATTTGTATTTTCTACTTGAAAGTTAATACATTGAGAATTTTTTTTAAAAGTTATTTAGGGTCTGTTTGTTACTGATTTTCATTTTCTACAGTAAATCAATTCTCATTTTCAACCACACATTCTTCAATAAAATAATATTTTCAATCACATCAATACTTTTTTTTTCTTTTTCAACCACACATTTCCCATCATATCACTATTCAAAAATCAATTCTTCCCCCAAAAATCCCTACCAAACACACTCTTAAAGTCATTTTGAATATACAGTCACTTTTTAAAACTTCTAAAAAAATCATGATTTAATATTTTTTTCAGATGAGAAATGGGGTTAGTTCTGGCAAAAAACTAATTGGATTCATTTGGTAGTTGCAAATAGTTTATGCCAATCCAAGCTTAGGACATAGATTTTGTCGTGAGCCAGTCTGTCTAGAGAGACAAGTTCTGCTTGGCCTGACTCTTGGACTTGCGTGCCAACGCACGGGTATCTTTTAAATTCTTTCTTTAAAGAATAAAACCTCTTGTACAATTTCAGAACTCTAATATTTGGTATCTCAAACTATTTTTTGTAAAAAGAAGATTTATTGTTATGGATACCCAAACACTCGTCTCTCTTGGTTTGCAAAAAAAGGATCACTCGCTATCGGAGTAATTCTTAATTCAAGTTCAAAGAAGATGAAAATTGTAAACGCTACTAACATCAGGTAATTTGTTATATTGTTGTTCAAAATCTCTTTATTGTTCGGGTCTCAAGCAAAAGCATGTAACAATCCTCATTTATATAATTGCTTTTCCGTTTCTCTTTAAAACGTGACTTATTTGTACGATAAGCCAAGTTTAGATATTGTGACACATCATGTTACTGCATGCATCACATATATACCACAACTTTGGTATGTATCATGAACTATATTATGTGCCATTCTATCTTCTGATAAATGTACCTTCATGCACGATATGAGGTGATAAACTATATTGCTTGACATGTAACTACCATGATTTCGATTTTTCGTTAGTCTATTGATTCAAACATATTGTGAGACGTTCTATCCTCTCACGTGTCACTTATACAACATGACTTTGATATATGTCACGATCTATGTCACATGTTTTTCTATCTTATGATATATGTATCTGATGCATGATATAAACTGAAATGCTACATTGCTTGAAATGTAACTAATATTATAACGTTTTAAAATTGTCTCTTCCTATTTAATAAATTACACCAACAAATTTTCTATATATGAACATGTCTCCTATAAACAATGACTTTAATATGTAACACGGCCTTTGTCACGTGTCATTTTATGATTTGATATCTATGCAGTTAAATGATCTTTTAGTTTTTCGATTACAATGCGTGAAAAATTCGTGTTCTCTAATTTAGCCTTTCTAATTTGGAATTCAAATCAATTAGATTTGGATGTTTTCATGTTATTCCGTTTTGGTTACTCAAGATAGCCAATGATATTAATTTTGATTTTTTTGGTACAATATGAAGCGTTTCTAGAATAATAAAAGTGATATATTATTTTTAAATTATTTTCTTTTATTAGGTTATTTCTTAAAATTAGTTTCTAGTAATTTTGATTATGTTTGGTACAATATCAAGTATTTATTATTGTATTTTAAAATTGGTTTTGATATTGAAATACAATTATTGGAGTAATTCATGTATGCTCTTGTTTAAAATTTCAGTTACAAAACATGTGATGAGTAATTATAGGAAAATAGTATTTTTAATGTTATTTTCTAAAATAGATAGTATATTAGGTATATATATGAGAGTGTAGAACTCTTCACGAGTAATGCTATTAATAGTGAAAACTATTAGTAGTTTTCTTACATGGCACAATGTGTCGATTTGTAATTTGATGCATTAATGTTGAAGTTGACTCATGCATTAAATCACAAAATCGACATATATATGTCATGTAGGACGACTACCAGTGGTGTTCACTATAAATAATATTTGCCTTTCTCAAGTTTTAGCCCTTGTTTGGCCCTCATTAAAATTTTTAAAAGTTTTCAATTTCTTAATTTTAACTACACATTCTCCAAATAAAATAATATTATACATAAATCTAAAAATTTTCATTATTTTTTCAATCACGCATTCCCTCATCAATCACTATTCCAAAATTTATAAATTCTCCAAAATGGGGGCCAAACAATGACTTAATATAATTTCAAAGTTCACTAAATTTTAACAAGCAATTCAATTCAATTAAGATTTTATTTTTAAAAAATTTTAGATTTTATTTTTCAAATTTTAATTTGTTTATTTTTTAGAATTTATTAATTTTATTTTAAAAAAATTATTTGTAAGAAGTTTATATTTTTATTTTTTTAAAAAAAATATTTTAAAAATTTTATTTAAACATTTATTTTTCATAATTTGAGTGTTTTAGAATATTCACTGAATACACTCAAAACATTAAAAATACGTTTTGAGTTTTATGTTATAAGTTTATCCTTATTTTCGAAAATGTATTTTCAGAGATATCATATCAAATATGTTTTCAGTATTTTACAAAAATGAAAATTATAAACGGTTTGAAAACGACAAACCAAACGTATCCCTATGAAACTTGGATCTAAATTTTTGAAAGTTTTCAACAAAAAAACTTAATTACGGCTTTGACTTAAAAGTGGGCTTTAAATTTTAATTACCATAGATTTTTAACATAATCCAATTTTATCAATTATTGGTGCCCATGTCTACTATTCCAAACAATTATTTATTTCAAACTTTCGTTTGGAACATGCTAAAGTACTTCATGATTTTATAACTTCTATGTTTTCCTTAATCATTAAAACACAAATAATTTATTCATTAGGGTAATATTTTTTTTTTTAAATGACAGTGCATTTATTTCATATTTGTAAGAATATATTCATGATTGTATAATTTTTACTTAATTAGTATTAAAAAGATTTTTAAAGTTAAATATTAAATTTATATAAAGCAAGGTTCTAAAATGCGTAATGCGTAATAATGCGTTTTGATCGAGCAACAAGTAGTACAAAAATATGCGAGCATATGCGAAGTATATGCGTAATTATTCATTTTCTAATTTTTAATATTATTATAAATATTCTAAACTAATAAATAAATAAATAAAATAATGCATTCTTTTCAATTTATACACATTCTTCAATTTTTTTTTAAAAAAAATATTGCTCAAAATCATAATACTGCAATTATTTGAATTTTATACTTATTTTTCAAATTGTTAACAGAAATATAATGCTTAAAATCATAAATACTATTGATTCTTACAATTAGATTAGATTAGATATGAACATCGATTTTAAAAAAACTTAAGGGTGCGTTTGAATGTAAATGTGGAAAATGGGTGGAAAGAAAATGTTTTATAAGGAAAAGATTTGCCTAGAAAATGTTTTACAGGGAAAATAATTTCAAGTGTGTTTGATTGGTATAATTTTCCACCTGGAAAATTTTTAAATTTTCTATTCGTTTGGCTTTGTTTTACATGAAAATTGTTCATTAAAGTGATATTTTTTTCCACAATTGGTTATAAAATTTGTTTCCATTGCCAAAAAGTAAAAAAAAAAAAAAAAAAAAAAAAAAAAATTGTTTCCTAAAAAA
>CAIGRM010128671.1:0-27873 GCA_903798335.1 Fraxinus albicans
CACTTTCCAAGATTTTGGCTGTTTGATGGCAATATTTTCCATGGAATTCCATTTCCTCTCCCCACCCCTCACATGCCCTTTAGCCACTCTTCAAGGAAAATGTTTTCTTGATGTTTTGGTGGTTTTTTGTTTTCCACCTTCTTTTTTTTATTTTTATTATTATTTTTTTTTTAGCAATTGAAAAAAATTCTAGACACAATAGTAAAAAAAATTTATCACTTTTATTAACAATTGTCATGTAAAACAAATCCAAACGAATGGTACTCGGTACAGTAATTTTTATAAATATTTTTTTAAAATTTTTTTTTTTTGGAACAAATTTTAGATCTAATGGTAGAAAAAATTATCACATTAATGAAAAAAAAAAAAGACAAACGGATATCAAACTTTCAACATTTTCTAGTTGGAAAATTATACCAATCAAACACAATTAATTATAATTCTCAGTAAAACAATTTCTAGACAATTCAATTATCTGAAATTCATTTTCTTTCCACCTATTTTCCACATTTGCAATCAAACGGACCCTTACAAGAAAAGGATAGGAAGGTCAAACCTCCAATAGCAAAAGGTTGCTCCAAGATTGTCCCTCCCAGAGGTATTCCATATATTTTACCACCTTCATATTTGTCCCATCCACCAATAATGAGACCGGTTTGCAGCATATTCTGCAAAGTCAGAATACTTGCGGATATCACAAAAAAATAAATAAATAAAAAATAAACTGCTACCTCCAACACATTCCTCGGACCTAGTAAAAGGCATAAGAGTAAAAAACACGTAAAAAGCATAATATAACAAAAATAACTGACAAACCATTTGAATGTTTATTTTTCCCATCAAATAATTCCCAACTCCCAAGAGAGTAAAGGTACAATTAAGGAAGCATTAGTTACAGAAAACTGAAAACTTACATAATAAGTCTGTAATAACTTCCTATATTTTGTATCTTTTTGGGTCCCAAGATAACTTGCAAGACAGATTCTTCTAGTAGTAAAAAAACTTCAGCCAAAAGCAAAGACAATTAAAGAACTAAAGAAAATAATTTCAAATACATTAGAAATTGATATAGGAAGTGCAAGGAACTGCTAGTAACATGTATGTTTCAATTATGTTACAATTCTAAAGATAAAAAAGACAACAAACTTTTGTCACAATGAAATTTAAATTTTATTAGCAGATATTTTTGACGTGTTTCCATCTTTTTCAAACTCATGGTCATACTTCTCCCCTATAAATTAGATTTCCAGAATCAACTTCCACGTGTTAGACTAACAAAGTTGATATGAAACTGACTAACAAGGGTGACATTTTTCACATGTTGAAAGCAGTTTTGAACCTGCAGAGATTATGTAGATCTGAGCCTTATTAATAAAAAAATTATACAAACCTTGTTGTTATAAGACAATAATCTGACAAGGTTTGCAGCAACCTTGACGGTTGAAGGCTGCCCAAGTTGTATCCTGCATCAACAAGCATGCCATCACAATTCCATTTTTTTTATTTTTTTATTTTTTGATGTAAATGTATCTGAAGCATAAGTTCAGAATAATTTATCTGCTGAGCAAACCATTTGACTTCAACATAATAAGAGTACACTCCCAGAAAATTACAACTTTAAAGTGCTTGAAATAATTTCAGTTCCATCCAAAAAACCAATATCTGTAAGTTAGTCCAAAAATAATAATTGGAACCACTTCTGTTGGAAAGTAAACTTTTTTTTGATAACCGTGGATGTCCGGGTCAGCTTGCGCGCACCTTGACTAATTCCACGGGGCTTTGAAGTTTACGGTCGGGTACTCACCTCAGTGGCCCGGAAGGGACTCGAACTGTTCTCTTGGAAAGTAAACTATCGTGTAAAAGAATATTACTTTGTTTTAAGGGATGCAAGTTAGGACAGAAAAGATAATTCGACTAGAATTTGTCAAGTGAGTAAGAAATTGACACCATGGAGGTTGTTAAAAAGAAGATACAAGACAAGAAAGGAGAAAATATGATGTATTTTCTGAACCTGAAGGCGTGCCACATACTTTATGTCATAGTAATTTTTAGTATCGTCTCATAAATGAAAGGATGCATGACAAATGTAAAGTAAGTGATAGTAACACGGGAATATCTTCTTACGTGTGTTGATGGAGAAAGTAGCGGACATAATCAGAAACAATCTGTGAATCTGCAGCCTGACAAAGTAACATTGTAAAATTTGTTATTCAAGAAAAGGAAGCTGAACACACACATATATTCGGAAAAACATTAAAGATTGTTCAACTCATTGGTTCCTGCTTGCTTCAATATTTAAGATTTCACTCTTTTAACTTTACGATTACATGCCTACTGGAATTATCTCTGATCAAATTGGCAAGGTAAAGTAAATCTATATCTTCACCCAAGACTTGGAAAAATATAAATCTAAAACAGGCTCTTCTAAAAAAACCATGGTTTGTCTCATTATGCCAGTAAAATCTGAAACCTTCAAGAAATTTGAGTTGATGCACTGCCATGAAGCCACATGGTTGGCAAATATTTTCCTAGCTGCCTTTAACCATGCACAATTGCTGAAAGAAGGGGACTAAAATTATTTGATGCCAGAAGTCCAGATGACGGATAAAATCAAGGAAAGTAGGTGTGCCGGGAGAATTGTGGTATAGTTTCATAAAGGACAAGACAGGTCAGGCCAATTTAGAAGCAAGCTGCCTATTTAAACTCCAACCCAAACTCTCAGGTGACTATAATTTCATCATTGGTATAAAGTTTTTAACTAAAGCTCCTGTATAGAGTATTCTTTTTCACAAACACTAAGGGTCCGTTTGATTGCAAATGTGGAACATGCGTGGAAAAAAATATTTTATAGGGAATTGATTTGCCTAGAAATTGTTTTACTGGAAATTATAATTAATTGTGTTTGAACTGGTATAATTTTCCATAAAAAATGTTGAAAGTTTGGTGTCCGTTTGACTTCTTTTTTATGAATATTGTCCATTAAAATGATAATATTTTCTGTCATTGGATCTAAAATTTGTTCCAATTGTCACAAAAAAAAAAAAAAAATGAAAAAAAAATAACATACCGAATATCATTCGTTTGGCTTTGTTTTGCATGGAAATTGTCAATAAAAGTGAATTTTTTTTTTTACCATTATGTAGATTTTTTTCCAAGACATCAAGAATTTATTTTCCTCAAAAATTTGGAAAGTAGGAAAATATTTTCCCGAGAAAATTTTGCCTATCAAACACTACAAAAGTTGTAAAATGTGTGCTATCAAATGGGGCCTAATATCTAATCCAGAGGTTCCTTCCAGGCAGGTTAAATTTTTTAATAGATTGTTTTATGCATTGTTCAGGTGCACAAATAATAGCACTCCTCTCAATTGGAGCATGTTTATGAGTGCTTAAACTTCTACGATCTAAACCCAAATCGCTATCAAGCATACCCTATACGCTGAGGAAATAATATTTGTTAAAAATAACTTTAATTTAAATGTAAACTGCAGCATATCCCTAAAATTAGTCAAGAATACAAAAACATGAAACACTTATAATATTTTCAGATTTCTGCTAATCGCTTTTCACAGTTTAACCTAACAATGGCATTTCCTTTCCCCATAAGTATGACAAACAGGGACCAGTTACATAAATACGTACCGAGCCAGAACGACACAGGTAGACATTATCAGTCAACTTGGTGATTTTGTCCGACGCCCTGTTCGCCACATACATTCCTGCAAAATAAAAATCCAAAACTTTACAATAACACAAAAATGCAAAACTTAATAAAAAATCATATTTAAGCATGGATTTACCAGTGCTGGTTCGAGAGTCGGCGCCAAGAACAACGCCCCCGTTGTAGGTGACACCGATGATAGTAGTTCCCATCGAGTGGGGAGCATTGAGATCGCCTGCGCTCACGTCCATAATGTTGTCCTGTGTGGATCGATCGGTGGATCGAACTAAAATTCGAGTAATTTAGCAGAGGAAGACCTTGATTGGGAAGGGGAAAAGTAAGGAGCAGAGATTAAAAACAAAGTTTTCGTGCCGAAGAAGAGAGAGGTGAAAAAAATGTAAGAGTTTACAGGTTGGTACCCCAAACTCTGATAAATGTTGATTTTGGCCCGAACAAAAGTTAAAAACTTTTAAATTGCAGTCAATTACTTTTGGGTGAATTGCATATTGCCTCATCGAACTATATTTAGCTCTTGTTTGGTTTGGATTAAAATTCAATTAAAATTTCAAGTTTAAATTAACAATTAATTTTAATCATATGTTTCATAAGACTAGCAACTGTTCAACCACACATTTCATCAACTTTTATTAAAATTTATAAAAAATCTGATTTTAATTTCTACCAAACAGGGGCTTAATAATTTATTGCCAAAATGTGGAATTATAAACTTCGACTCCTTTGAGCTTTGACTAATTGTCAAAATCCATAATTAAATTTGTTTCCACATAATGCACTTAAAAAAAATCTGAATAACCATTATTTTATTGGTTAAGGATAAAATTTCACATCTTTAAAATAAAATAATAATTTCATATACTAGGTTTGATCCAAGGTAAAATGACTCAAACGAGCCATTCTAGCCATGTTTGAAAAAAGAGCGAATCAAAAAAACTAGTAAAACTTGGAAAAGACACAAACACGTCGATTTAGTCATGGTGCGTCAAAGAATTTCGGAGCGATTAGTAGAGCCTAAGAAAAAGTTAATGCAAAATCCTTTGATTTGGGGCGAAGGGATAAAAAAACGTAACAACTATTCGTAGAACTCACATTTGAAATCCACTTATAAGAGGAGGATGTCCAAAGTACTCCATTGTTATGTTCTATTGGAAGAAGTCCTCTTTGGATTGCCCATCCACAACTAAGGTCCTCTAAGATGGAATGCATACCAATTATAACAATCAATTTGACCCAAGGCTTATAAACCATGTAATCATTTCATGTGTAACTTGGGATGTAATTATATATTACACCTTCCGAATTTTTATGCCAAATTGTATTCTTGGGTTGTCCATTAACCTTAGATGGACGTGCTCTAAAGATAAAATCATCCTCCCAAAGAATAATGCTATTCATAAATGAACAACCTAGGTCATAATGGACTGCTTGATTAATGTACAACCGGTGAATAGGATTGCTCAGCTTCAAATGTTCAAAGTCACCTAATCTACATCTGAAGAAGAGAAGCACGACTTATTCTCGACCGAGATCAAGAATAAAAAACAAAGGTAGGTAGATATTCTTCATCCTTGTTGGGTAGGAAGACAAGGGGTCAATTGATCGTCGAAATAATGTAACAAGAAAATAAAATAGGAATTTGCAAGCACATTACTGAAGCAGCTTCTTTTGTACATCTGAATATGTAACTAACTACAGGCACAATCTATCCGTTTGATTCTTAGATTTTGAAACAAATATTATAGGAGTTTCTTGTTGAACCTCAGTCTGATCATGTGCTGAAAAGTTATGTTAGTAGCTTGGTATCTCCAATCTATTCAATTTTCTATTAGTATTGTATCCTTTGCTTTAATGGCTACTTGTGCTTTCATAACTGAGGATCACTAGCCTGCAAAAAGTTGTTAAAACAGCTCATTATGGGTTCACAGATTATCGAACAAGGTCTTTATCTGAATTAGATAGTCATATACTTCTTATTGGGATGCAGTCATCGATTCTTCCTAGAGTTCACAGTTGACACGGACAAACAGATTAATGAAAATTCATGGACGAGCATTATATATTTTGAAGAATCTTGTTTGGTTTTATACGTTTCTCATTGCTATTCACAGTGGCCACATGAATATAGGTTTGTTCCTTGGAGAGAGAATGAAATAAACATTCTTTTTCAAAATTATATAACAAGTACTTCTTTTTTCATTTTTTTTTTTTTTGGTTAAAACCCCCCGCTATTGCCTCTTTTCCCTCATTTCCCATGCTCTTCTTTCCCCAATTTGTATTTACTTGGGACCTGTTGAGGGGCTCTCAGGGTTCCGGGTAAGGAGAGAGGTTGGTGAAGGCCATTTTTTGTAAGACTAAAATTGACTCTTGAGCACAAAAGATAGCATTTTAAACGAAAAACTATTTGTGGGCTTTTTCAACTATGATTGTGGAAAAATGACTTCGAAAAAAAAAAATAATTCCCAAATAATAGAACATAAAAAATGGAGTTATTCTGTCGATTTGTTTAGTTTCTCGAGCATGATGCAGCTTATTTACATGATCAACTCACTTGAGAACTACAATGGCTTTGTTGGGTTGGTCCGTGGACTATTCCTCATTGTGATATTTGGCATTGTTTCTTCAGCGAGTGCTTTCAACCTGTTAAGTTCAGGAAGTACCACATTGCCAAGATCTGGTCTATCTTTGCGTCTCAATTCTGTGCACTTAAGAGCTAGCTTGGCAAACTTCAAGGCCTCTTCTACAGGCCAATCAGGAACTGCTGGATCAAGCGCATCAGCAAAGGTCCCTTTCTCAATAGCCCTCTCAACATGATGTGTTAATCCCATTGGTGGCTTGGCTGTTATTATTTGAAGAAGCACAACTCCAAGGGAATAAACGTCAGACTTTATTCCAAGCATTCCAGTTTGTTGATATTCAGGGTCTATGTAACAGAAAGTTCCAGCTGCAGATGTCATATGATATTGTGTAACAGCATCAGCAACATTAGGAGGGACAAGCCTGGCTAGGCCAACATCACTAATCTTGCTTACGAAGTTACTGTCAAGCAAAATGTTGCCTGGTTTCAGATCTCTGTGTACTAGAGGTTCTGGTTTGGCCTGATGGAGGAAAAGTAGGCTAGTACCAATTTCTGCAGCTATTCGGAATCTGAGTTGCCATGGAAGCACCTGAGTGTTTTCACGTCGTCGGAAGAGACAATCATCTAAGCTCCCATTGGCCATGTATTCATAGACTAGGCAACCATACTCGGGACATGCTCCAAGGAGTAGAACCATGTTGGGATGTCGAATGGTACTCAGAACTTCAACCTGCATCATGGTGTCCAGAAAGAAGGCAAGAAATTTTAAGCAATATATTTGCCAAATACAAAAAAGGCCCATAGTTCACAGGCTCATGTTACCAAGAGAGAAGGTGGTAACTTTCCAAGTTCAATTGAATGTTAAGTAGCATCATACCTCTTGCTGAAACTGTGATCTTCCTTGGGCTGCATCAGGACGTAGAACCTTTACAGCTACCTGTGTATGATCAAGGTAACACTTGTAGACTGGTCCATATCCACCTTCCCCAATTTTACGAGATTCTGAGAAGTAGTCTGTTGCTGCTTCAATCTCTTCTATTGAGTATTTGCGATACCTCACATCACTGTGGACCATCTTATCGAGTGTTTTCCTCCTCTCTTCTGATTCTTTGAGAGCTTTCATTTCAACATTGATTCTTTTCCGTGCCTCAAGTTCAGCTATCCTCTGTGCTGCTTCGGCTTTCTCAAGAGCAGCCCTGCATTTTGCTTTCTCTTTCTCTGCAATTGCCAATGCTGCTTCCTCAGCCAATTGTGCTTCTTCTAGTCTCTGCTGTTCTTCTACTTTCCACCGGTGGAGTTCCAGTGCCTATGAAAGATTTTATTATCGAACTTATTATTCTCAAGACATGACAAATACATTTTATGAACATTCCTTTTGTTATTTCATTATTTAGACTTCAATAGGAATTCAATCTCAAAAAATTCAAAGCATTACTTTCTGTTTTGCTGTAAATGCTTCCTTGCAGGCTGAGCTATACATCTCCATTGTCTGTTTAAGCTCCTGCTTCAGCCTTCTCATCTCTGCTTCTACTTCATCCTAGACAGTCGAGACAATACATTTACATGAGGGCTCTGCATTTCATTCAATGTTGTCAAATGAAAAAGTTACAAAAATTTCCTCTTGATTACCTTTCAAGAATCCATTTTAGTTTATAAGAAAATCCTATATACAAGACAAAGCTTATTATTTATTCTAACATGTAACAAATGCAGCAGGAAACGACTGCTGTAATGACCAACATATATCAAACCGACAATGTATGCTAACAACATGTATAAAGAGACATCTTATGCATTGTGGTTGGACTGGGAAATGGCCCCATAATTAACAATGTTGTCAATGAAGCTCTAGAGACTTCCACAATTGCAGATGTTACCAGTGAACTTCATGTTTTCATATCCTTTCTTTGATCAACAATTTTAATTTCATGAATTTCTTATTTGGTAGTTTTATGTGCATACCAGGTTTTGGGATCCTGACCACGAAAATTTGCCACTTTCCAGAGAGCCGGGTGAAAAAACTCCAAAACTGCTAGTCATGTCAGATGACCGGGATCCAGAAGACGGAGATCCAAAACTTAATCGACTATCTGTTTCAGTGCTGTTGGATAGACGAGGAACAATATTTGTTTCCTGGCTGTCAACTGAGGCGATTGTACGATCCGTGCTTGGCCTTCCAGAGTTCACAAATGATATATCAATATCTGGTACTGACAGCTCACTGTATGATCTATTTGAAACTTTAACTCTAGTAAATGGTGACCTGTGAGTAAAGGTATTTTCAAGATATTCATTATTTTCATTCACTCCAAACATATATGCAGTAATAGGTAACCACTGCACAAACCAACACGCAAAACTCAAATCTTCTTCTTCCTTACTCTTTTCATGTGCTGTCCAATCCAGTATGCCAAACATGCTATTCGTTTCTAAATTTTCTTTGTTCTGTATACATATCGATTGTTTACAAACGACCAAATAACCATTTAAATGCTAAGCATGTTTGTGATGAATGCACTACATATATATGCTTCCAACTTCAGTTCAAGGATACATTTTTCTGGTTTTTTATGACTTTGTAAACAGAATGCAGTCCATGTTAATAACAATACTATTTCTGTTTATGTAACTACCATGAGCTTACTTGATTAAATCCTTGTCATCCATTGCATTTACAGGTGAAAATGGCGCCTTATCGATATAATTACCTGTTGAGACAGGACAATTTAGCTTTTCGTAGTAATGTAAAAACTGTATAAGAATGTGAAAAACAATAAATCTACAAATACATGTTTCGTATACAATATTGGATAGGACTGGACTGGACTTTCTAATCAATAAAAGTTAAACCCCATTTTTTCTTTAATGCTATTCAGTCATATCAAATACAGCATACTAAACATGCTTCAAATGCAGACCTCGTGTACTGCTTTGCAATAGACGTGAATCAGTTGAAGTGAGAGGAAGGCTAGTTTGATTCTGCAATGGACGAGGAGGTTGGTTGGGGAGTGCAATAGAGGCAGATCTCACGTATGATATTTTCCCTTTAGATATCACATATACACTGCAAAACTCTGGTGCCCCCTTGGAAACACTGCTTGGAACATCAATACTCCTGAATCTTTTGGGTTTAGGAATTATAAGTAATATTTCCAATTTATATTAATGAATTGAAACAGATAAATGTGTACCTCGCAAAGCTACTCCTTGTCGGGGCACCCAACACCAAAGTCTCGAGCAAGGTGCTTTTAACGTAGTCACAAAGGGCCCTTGCTATGTCTGTATCTTCCAATACAATTTCAGTAACACGTATCTGTTTCCATTTTAACAAAGAATTTTATAGTTAGTATTATAAGGGTATGGTTGATACAACGGAGATAACACGAGAGGACATGATAGTTGATAAACGATTTACATTTCTCTCTTTCTTATTTTTGGTCAGTTTTGTCCACTCCAGCATAGACTACTCATGAACATGCATCCATTTCTTCTATCATATGACTAATTTTTTCTCTTTTACAGGTTGATGAAAGAATTAGACATTTAATTGATAACACTAAAGAGCAAAGCTTTGAGGAAAGGAGTAGTGTTGAGCCAAAGTTTCCATCTAAAAAAAGTAGCTGAGGTGGTTCAAGTTTCATTGCAATCTATTTAAGAAAATTGTGCATTTGAAGAGACTTGTTACTAAATTTAAATAAATAATGTCTTCTCCCTAGCTGCTGAAGTTTTAAGATAAAGTGGTTCAACCGGTAGTTCTTACATTCTTACGGGTGCAAAAGCAACGAAAGGGAAGAAACATCTCCTTGGTTATGCTGTCGGTTGGACCTTTATATTCATTGTCACAGAAAGAAGCTTGACTTCCCACTGAAACCACAAGCAAAATCAGAGGAAACGTCCATGAGATTTAAGGGGGATATTTCCGTATAAAGTTGGAAGTGCAAGTTCAATACATCCAATGCAATGGCAGATCATGCAGAAAAGTATTTTCCACAATTGATTATCAAATGCATAGTCCATCATGTAGAAACAGAACTCACATTTTGAATTTTCATGAGCCTTGATGTTACATTAGGCTCCAAATCCCCACCCCCCACGGCACCCACCCAGCAAAAAATTTAAGTATGAGAGATTTATAGAAAGCAAAGCTTTCTCGTACCTTTCCTATCCCAATCTTATTTTTCGTCTATGAATAAAATATCAGACGTGTACACAAATGTAATGTTCATTGTTGGAGTTTATCTCCAATCTTAACATGCTAATGATACATTGACAGTTCGTTTTGACTGGGTTTCAAACTTTCTTGCATGAACAAATATGGTGTTCCCCGCATTGAGAATGTAACAAATCCATCTCAAATCACCCTAGGGGACCCCACACGATCAAGTTAGACAATGATCGATTACTAATTTAAAAGAAAAAGAGAGAAAGAAGATTACATGCAGTTGCAACAGATGTCTTCTGTTTGACATGGAGAAGGGTAACGCGTTTACCCTTGCTGAGAAGATTATCAACAGCCCATTTCAATGCTGCTTGGCTCCCTTTGTCCTTGTCAATTGCCACTGCAACCATTTCTTCCTTTTTATCTCCATTGTTCCCCTTTTGGCTCATAATTTCTTACTGGTTTTGAATCAATATTCAAAAGCCAAAACCAACCACCTCTTTGAATACAATTGATCTTGGGACCTCAAAGAGATCGTTAGAAAATTATTTTATTTTTTCCTCCCCAAGTGTCTGAGAATTTTGTGTTTTTGTTGTAACGAGATTTGTTTAGTTTTTAACAAATTTATGAGATTCTTGTTATTCCTGATAAGATGGATTTTATACAGACCATCCAATCATTTTTGTCTCTCATTTTCTTCCTGCCTTTGCGGGATTCATAACTTGTCAAACTTCTTGTGATGTATTCATTAAATTTCTTAGCATCGTTGTCCTTGTTAAATTATAATTCATTTTTCTCTATTTTATAAACCACATTCTCCAATAAAATAATATTACATGTAAATCCAAAAATTTTTCCTTTATTTTTAACCATACATTCTTCAAAAAATTACATTTTCTTTCATTATAATGTGAAATAATGGGGGCCAAATGTGCGCGTAATACTTAAGAAATATAAAGATTTTTTTATTTTTAGGATAAAAGAATCCAATCTTACCATAATTATAATTTCTTTTTATAAACTAATATATAATTATAGAAACCTATTTAACATTAATTTAAACTCTAATCACATGTTAATTTATTGTAGTATAAGGATTAAAGTTTGAAATTGGAAAAATTCTTTTGTTGCATCACGGTATTATGTTACTTCTTACTTGAAACCCACAATGTCCATAACAAGGTGCAAATCTTAATTCATTCAAATATTTTGATCAAAAGTTTTCGTGGAGTTTCCTAAAGATTTCCGAGTTTGGATAAATTTTAGAAACCTTTTGAAGTTTTCGAGATGTGCTCGAAACAGATAAGAGTACTTTTTAGAAAATTACGTGCATTCTAATACACGACAATTAATCAACAAAAATACACGACTTTTTAGCTATAACTTTTTCGCTTTTGATCAAACTTCAAAGTTCAAATTGGATATTTCAAGAAGGGTGGTGCTATGTGTACATTATGGGATCCATAATGTACACTTAGAGTAATCCTTTCAAGAAGAATTACACTTGAGGAATGCTCGGTTCTAAAGGTTCAAAAGATACTGCCGTGAAAACCCTTGTTGGGTAAGGAAGATTACCATCAAGAAACAGAATTTTTGGAAAAAAATAAATAAATAAATTCCAAAGAGCTGGAGAAAGAGATTTGCGACAAGGCGTGGATCGGCCCCTTTCCATGCCACTGCAATTGATAATAGTAACTCAGCATATATGCAATTTCATTATTGATAACTGCGCCTTGAAATACAATCGACTTTATAATAAAACACAATATATATATACACACACATACATACACACGTACTTTTTCTTGTTTTATTTGGCTTTTACTTTCTTTAATTGTTTTTTTTTTAATTTCTTTAGTTGCTTGTTGTTACCTTATAGTGAATTTCTTATGGCTTGTACATTACTAGAATAGTTAATCCTTGTAAATCAAGCTGTCTTTGATTGAAATAATAAAGAATTTGGGACGTTTTTTTTTTCAACATGTGATCCACGTTTGGCTAAGAGTTATTATTATTATTATTATTATTTCACACATAATGCATAAAGACATCCCAGATTTGATGCAGAAAACTAGTGTTTTTGTTGCATTGATAATAAACTATGTTGTCTTCCAAATCCCATAATCCAAAAATCAAATTAAGTAGAAATGAATTACAAAAATTATCCTAGTTTAACAAGCAATCAGTCAATTAGAAAATCTTCTGGAATTATATTCTTGATCATTGTCATTGTCATTATCCTTCTCCTTCACTTGCTCAATCCTTTCAACACCTATCTGCAAAAGTTTCATCATTTCCCCTTCACTTTTCAGCTTTCCTCCCATATTTTTATCGAAAACCTGATCGACATTGGAGTTTGCTTCCTTAACCATGGACTCAACCCAGCTCACCAAATCCGTATCGTTTCCTTTGCTACCTTGTTGCAAGAAACTCGAAGGAAATCTTCCAGTCATGATCTCTAGAATCAACATCCCGAGGCTCCACACGTCGGTTTTCTTGGTAATCCGGCCGGTCTTGTACTCTGGCGACTTGTATGCGATCATGTGCTCCTGCGCGCGGTCTTGATTCACGACTGGAACTAATCCATAGTCGGTCAGCAAGGGGTTGAAGGATCGGTCGAGAAGAACGTTTGAGGATTTGAGGTGGCCGTGTGGTGCCACTAGGCTTGGGAGCTCATTGTAGAGGTACAAAAGACCTTTGGCTACTCCTTTGATAATATTCAAACGGGTTGGCCAATCAGGGCATGGATGCCCACGAGATGTGTTACCTGCGAGAAGACATTTATTAACACCTTATCGTTGGTCTTGAGTAGTATAGACTAAACTGCAACGTGACACGACCCATAGAAATGCGTCCTGTTAAGAGCTTTCTAAAGTTTCGATTTCCCAAACGAGTCTATAAAATTACCGTGAAGATGAACAGCAAGGTTGATATTCTCCATATAATCAGAAACCAATAGCTTCTCCTCTTTCCTGTAGTAGAAAGCCACAATGGGAAGCACATTCTGGTGACTCATCCTCCCTAATCTCCTCATATGTTCATGAAACTCTTCTTTCCCCACATTATTCATATACCTGAATCTTTTCACGACCATCACCTGTCTGGCATTCAGTGAGGCCTTGTATGTCGACCCGAATATGCCACTGCCCAGTATCTCCGCCGAGGCTTTTAGCAAATCCCCCATGTCGAATTTCTCCCTGTCATCCTGAAGAAATGTGAGCTTTGTATTGTTATTGCCCTTCTTGCCGTTTGTTCTGTGCTCAGCTGATGCTCCACCTTGTTCCATTTTGTCTAGGTCGGTTGAGTGAGCTTTCCGGTGGCCAGGAGGGGATACTGTTGCCTGTTCTTGATCCTGCATTTGCTTCCGCCGAGAGAGAATGACAACGACTGCGATGAGTGCTGCTATGGCCAAAGCCACGAGTATCACGACGATGATGATTGTTCCAATGGAAAGCTTTACCGGAGCACATGATTTGAGTGGCGCGCCGCATAGGCCTTTGTTGCCTGTTTAGGAGGGATGGAGAAGAAGTGAGGTATGCACTGAAAACAAAATTTATTCGAAAAATTGCCCCTCGAACTATACTTTCTATGACGTTTGTCTCCTAACATATAACGCTTCATACACTAAATGATATGAAAAACATAAAATCATTAGTACCTAAAAATGAGGTAGCATTCAAATGACTAAGGCCACGAGGGATTTCACCAGTCAATTCATTGTCAGATACATTGAACGATTTCAACATTCCATTCCGAAATTGAGGAATTTCTCCTTCAAACTCATTATCCTGAAGCATCAACTCCTTCAAAATAGGCAATGTGATCAATGATTGAGGAATCTCACCAGAAAATTTATTTCGTGCCAAATGAACCTTCTTGAGTGATAACATCCCGTTAAAAATGCCGATTGGGATGGCGCCGGAAAACTGATTGTCGGACAAGTAAATGGATTTCAGGGCACCGAGTTCAGTTATATTTGGCAAAGAGCCATCAAATTTGTTGTTCATCAAGCTTATAGTCCTCAAATTTTTCAATTCCTTGAGGGCATCTACATCAATCACACCTTCCAACCCCATATTCTCCAGCTTCACTCCCCATACAGTCCCATTACCACATATAATTCCAACCCAATTCTCATTATAACCACTGCATGGAGGTTTTGTATCATTCCAATTAGACAATGCACCATTATCCTTAAGGGACTTCTTGAACTTGAGCAAGATCTCCGCATCCGATTTACACGAACACATAACAAAATGCAAGATGATGATGAAAAGTAGAACCATCAAATGGTGGAAATGTCCACACAAAATGGTGGCGTGTTGAGCCATCATAATAACATAAAGCACGAGCTATATCAGGGTGGTGGTGGTGGTGGTGCGCGCACTTGCGAGTGCGCTCCCCCTTGAGAGGCTCCTATGAAAGAAAATAGCTTAACTGGGGTAGAGAATTGCAAGAGAATGAAATTTAAATTTTGTAGGATTGGAGGAAAAAAAGATAAGAGGTAACCAAGAACAGTGTCGTGTATGGATATTGTAAGGAATAGACAAAGGGTAAAAGATAAATTCAAATTGACGATGTCCTCTATTTTTGCGCATGGGATGTGGAAACATGCATCCATGAGAACTCTGCGCTACGCCATCCAATTAGCTTTGAAATATTTGGACTAGTGTGTAAATATATCCCTTTCTGGGGAATTTTTGGCTACCCTTATATTAGAGGAATAGGAATGTGCGTGTGCGTGTGTTCTTAGGATCAAATGTAAGAAAATTGTACTAGGAATTGTAAAATCTTAGGATTGCAGGGTGGATTTGGCACTAGAGGATTAGAGGGTGTAACTCGTAAGATTAGATATAATTGACAATAACAAAATTAGAGCATTATATCAATGTATATTGGTATAACACGATCATTTGGCACCACACCTATTAGAAAACGAATAAATGTTAAAAAGAAAAACTTTTTTTTTGTATTTAAGTTTAAGAAAGTGAATTTACTTTAATGAATTTTTCTAGAAATTCACTGTCTTACTTTTAAAGTTTTTTGAAAATTAATCCTTATGTTTGTGTCAAAACAAGTATTTTAATTAACAAAATAGTTATTTATTCCAAAACTTATTTACTTTTTGTCTATAAATATGTTTGAATAATTTATTTTTCTCTTACATTTAAGTAAATAAAAAGGTACTATTTTTAAAATGTAACTTTGCGTTGCTATCAAAATAAGTAAATTATTTTTAATGTTCCTTAATATTAAAAATTATTTGTCTTGAAACTGTGTTTGATGGATATTACTGAAGAAAAAATATTTTCTAAATAGTGATATGATGTGAACTATGTGATTAAAAAGTAATGAAACGTTATTGATGTAATGGAAATATTATTTTATTGAAGAATGTGTTATTAAAAATGAGTTATGAAATAATGTATTTCGAAAGAATATGTACCAAACAGGAGCTCATTTACTTGTAAGCAATTTAATTAACCTTTTCTCTATTATCTATCACATAGTGAATGAATAAATTCAATCTAAAACCATCTCAAATTCATATTATTTTAATACGTAAGTATTATTTTTATCAAACATCATAAGATTGAATGAAAATAATGTTAATACAAAAATATAGAAATATGAATTGATCCTGACTAATCCATCATGTATTTGGAGATTCAGTTTCTATATAGAAAATACCAACAATAAAAGTGAATGTTCCAAGGATATAACCTCAAGGAATAAGGCAACTCTTTTTATCAAATTCTGTATATCCTGCATCAACAAGGCAAAGGCCATCCCGAGGTGCAGGTGGAGCAGTAGCACGTCTACAAGTGGCATCTATCAACTTTAGCAGTGCATCCTCTTCAGCACCAGCAGCTGCTTCCCGAACTGCAGTTGCTGCAAGAACTCGAACCATCTTTAAACGTCCATGAGAAGCAACCACAAGATAACCAAGTCAAAAATATATATATATACATGTTGGAGTTTCTATCTTATACAGCAATATACAGAAAATGAAATATAATTGATGTAGAGCTTGCATTTTGTGAGGAGCCTTGATTCCGTGCCTAAGTCGCAATCCTTTTCCTAGGCCTAAGCTACTCTTAATGCGCACTTTAAAAAGCATTTCCATTGAAAAACTCGGGTTTTTTCTTGGCCAAAGAATAGCAATCTTACAGATAGGAAGTTTTGTTGTTTATGAGCTTAGAAATGTTTATTCATCTACTTCTTCCACAATACGCATTATACAGTTTCAATGCAACTAAAAAATGGTGGCCCCAACATTAACACTAGGACTATGGGTTTCAATAGAGGGGAAGAGTACGAAGAAGGGGAAAAGTAAATTAATAAATTGACATTAACAAAAAGTAAACTTGAGGCAACAATACAGTTTAATATTCAATGGCACAAGCCAATTTACAGCAATGTAAGTATATATATATTTATGTCTCTGTGTGTGTGTATTAACTTACCAAAACCATGTAAACAATGAGCATAATAGTGTCAACTTGGTAATGAAAAAGTTGTCTAAGTCGTGATGTTCATCTAGGAGCTATCAAATACCCTCAAATCCCCAGTTGAAACTGCTTAAGAATTTTAACAAATACGTGGCATTCATTTCTCTGAAGTTCAAAATTACATCGTAGTGTCAAGTTAAAGCAGTAAGTCAAATATACTAGAAAGTATTCAAAAGACAAGCAATTTTTCTCGTAAGAATATCAGTTGAAGTAACTACCTTGCGCAGGAAATGGTTAGCAACCAACTCAATGCACATCATCTTCACACAGGTCCCATCCTTCTATACATGCAAAAATTTCATGAGAAAGAAAAAGAACTGAAAGAGATTCTGAAATTTGAAGAACATTTTATTGCTATGTAAATGTTACTTGAACATGAGCTAAACTAAAATGTCCTTTAAATAAGCCATTTAATTTCACTTGATTGCATGACCAACTTGGCTCTCTCTAACAAATCCCATAATCCCAGATTTGTAAGTCGGCCTCAAAAGTACTTTCTTGCATTGCGAAACTTTTTATTTTAAATCCAAAAAACCTCTAATGATCCCTTCACTTTCTCCTAGCACATCTTCGATTAACTTTAGACGAAGCCCATGGAAAAATCAAAATTCAGTCAGAATATTTAGCTACAAAATACGTTAAATTGTCTGTGGTCTAGTCTTAAGAAGATAGATACTTGGGCAGGAAATTAGCTGGTCATTTTTTAGGACAATGCCTAATATGAATGCAGGGGCATTTCCGCAATTCCTTCAAATACAAAAACTTTCAACAGATAAGGTTTATTAATGCCTGAAGGAAACTCAATTCCACGTAACAATTAAGAGTGTGGAAACAATGAACTCACAAGATTAACATTTAAAGTATTAATATCAAGAATGAACAAAATCTTAAAACAAACCCCAAAAAGAAAGAACAGTTTCTTCTTCTTTCATATTATTTCATTCTTAACGTAGTTTAATGAACTCTTTCACCTTTAGATCTCCAGGTCTTGCTTCAGCCACCTATTTTCTTATTAAAGCTCATTCACTCCCAGTCACATGTTGCAAACCACATAATGAATCATCTTGCTTCCTATTTTGGGCTGAATGAAATCCCAAAGTTTTCCAAAATTACTCATCTCAACTGTTTCTAATGAATATTATTGTCTTGACTCATGCATCCATCACAACCTGTTAAAGAAAATTACTGAATAAGGATATTTTTCCCTGCGCAATGTTCCATCAAATCTGTAATATGCCCCCACCATATTTTCAGTACAGTACAACCCCTATAGTTCCCTGCCAACTCCATTCTTCTTCAACTTTTTCAATCACTAGAATTTATGTTATTCGTAATTCGGTCTGATAATACATAGGCCATAACATGTTGGGTTAAACTTGGAGCATGTTTCATAAATAGTTCGTTAATATAGTTACCAATTACTGGTGACAACACTTACATCCACATCCATAGTAAAAATTTTAGTCTTTTAGCAGACTAGGGGTAGGATAGGATTTCTAAACTCAAAGCATTCATAATTAGGGGATAAATTCAAGTCATTATGGATCCCTTTTTGTTGTGATAATAAATCCGAAATCCAACTTATGAAGGACATTTTTGGCAGCTACTTCTATTCATTCTCTTTTCTTCATATTTTTCTTACAACATTTCTAATACACCAGGAGCTTGTTTGGTAGGATTAAAAACGGATTAAAATTGAAAAATTAGCCGTTCTTGTTGACTTTTATTAGACGAGTGAGACCCAATAACGGCTATATTTTCAATTTTAATTGGATTAAAATTCCTCCCAAACAAGCTCCAAATAAGTATCTGATATTGACGTCATCCTATTTTATTTATCAAGTCGAACGCTAACTTTTACTAAGGGTGTGGTTGAGCCACATTATTTTGGAAGAATGTATTTTGGAATAGTAGATTGATAGAGAATGTGTGATTGAAAAAGAAGGAAAACTTATTGATGTGATGGAAAATATTATTTTATTGAAGAATGTTTGGTTGAAAATGAGTAAAAGAATGAGAATGAAAATGAAAATTTTAATGTGGCTCAAAACAGGGGCTAAATCCTAAACATAGTATCGTAAAAAAAGAACGAATATGAAGTAACTCATGCTCAAGGCAATGCAATTTTAAAAAGCAAGATAAGTATTGATAGACAACCTCTGCACAAGGTAATAAGATTCCTGTTGCCCAGGAATGGAAGACAAAGCTCTCCGTTGGTGGACCACTGCAATGATTAAAAAGTGTGGTTAGAAAGTGAATAGCCAAATTCACTAAAGTCAAATTGTGTAAAAGCCAATTTCACTTTGTTTTAGCTTTCTATCCATTGATAACCGCATGCTGTGGTCATCATATCCAGCTGAGGCCACTGTTGATATCTAGATGCCTTAGCCAACTGACACTAGGTCACATCAAAGAAAATGCAAGTGGCTAAGCTAGAGCTAAAATGTAAGACATGTTTACACAAGTTAAAAAAGTCTCTACAAACAGTAGAATTGAATTATACTGAGAGATGAAAAACCAGGCTTACATCTAATGTGTATACCCTTGGGCCATAGGCCATTGGCATAACACCTGGTAGAGAGTGACCCAATCTTGAGTGAAATAAATAAAGCAACTCCAACCAATTTTATAAAACTTATTTTGCAATAACTCAGCAAAGCCAAATCAACGTCTTTTCCATTCATTTTTACCTACGAGGGTCCCAGTCAATATGTACCAGACATACATAACACTTCAACTAGTACAAGAAAGTATGAGTGTATTTCAAGCCAAAGTCATTTTAGAACATGCCACCAGGGAGAAGATAGTCAATGATTGGTGTATACCCTACTGTAACTGTAAGTGACGTAGCCAGATGTGCATGTCCCAATGGGCATGCAATGATTTAACCCTGTAAAAGAATTCCAGTCAGAAGCTTCAATTGACACACTGACAAAAGACTATAAACGAAATACAATAAACACCTGACCACATATAGATTCACTTATTTCCTTCTAGTCTATGACCTCAGATGCAGTTTGCCAATCAGAATTGCGATGACAAATAAAATTATTGGTGTTTGCCAACTATAAAACAATCCAGAGATCTCAGTCTTACATGTTTCGCGAGGCTTTAGTATCTCGTGCAAACATCCTGTAGAATAGTAATTTTCCTTCCAATTGATGTAGAAGATGGTTAGCACTGCTTACAAGAAAACTAGTTGGTTTATTTCCTGTCTCTTCTTCATCCTCATCATCAAAATCAACTACATTTCCACTCCTAGACTCATTAATACATCTATCACTGTGACCATGTCAACAAACTGCATTATCCACAATATTCTTCTTACACTGACAGGTGTGGAAACCCTCAGTTTCATCATTGAAAGGCAAAATATATAAATAGCGTCTCTACTTTGCAGAGAAATTAGGATGAAATTCCCGAGATACCTAGAACAAATTAGGTTCCCTTTAGTATGTTGTAGAAACAACTGCCAGAAGAAGTCATGTTTTTATAGTGCTTTTTAAGTAAATGACTATAGAATTCATAAATTTTAACTATTAGCTGAGAAATAACTAAAGCGATGCTACCTTAGAAAGAGGAACTACCCTTATCTTCCCAGGTGTTGCACCATTGATGGTTTCTTCAATATCTTGAGCTTTAATATCCTTTCTCCATGTATCTGTGTATATAAAAACACGGATGACTTTTATGCTATTCAATGTCCTCAATTCGAAAATATAATGGATAGTATGAACTATTTAGCAGAATACATCTCACATTTATCTAAGGGTCTCTGTTAATAACTGCATTTATCAAAGTTTCCAGGTCTGTTTGTTGTCACTTAGTCCTTTTTATAGTTAGTTAGAACTAGCTATCTATCTTTACCTGAATTTATTTGCTAACTATTACCAATCCTTGATTTACTGAAGCAATTGTTTTCCTCTAGTACAAGTTATTTAGCAGGCTGCAATCTGGCAGATTACCTTCAGAAGTTTCGGCCAGGAAGGTTATGGTAGAGAATATTTGGATGTGCCACTGGTATTTTCTGATATAAAATTTAGAGTAGGAACAAGGTGCTGAATTCATCCGTTTACATTGGTGCTCTCAAATAGATTGACAAAGCATGTCATGTCTATAAATTGTTTATAAACACTCAAAGCCACTTTTTAATCTCGCATTTCGAGGGATCCGTAAGTACTACCCACTTATCCACCATTCATTTTATCTATTTATAATTTAAACCGTTAATAAACACTTCCCAAACATGATTTAAGATTCTTGATCAAAACCTCATAAAGGAAATATGAATCTCGCATAGCCTCTGAGATAAAATTCAGCACTACACTGCAAATACTGCAGTCTCATATTTCAAGCAACTAATAATCTTTCATATGGGTGACTTTCCATCTCATTTTAATATAGAATTGAGTCATTCCATGTCTATAGTTTAATATAGACGCTGAGACCATCTCCTCCTTGAAACTCGTAGTTATAGTAAAAGTTGAGGATACAAAAAAAAACGATGGAAGATAAGAAAATCAATAACCCTTTCAAGCGCTTATCATATTTGCTTAAAATACAATGATTCACTTAAAATTGCATATCTGCAGCATTTGTTACTTGTTAGGACAATGAACAAGTACACAAAGCATTTTTCACTTATTTCAAAGAAATCAATGATGCCAACAAATTATCACATAACCTCGTCGACATCAATGCTCTTATTTTATAGAAATAAGCAATCAGAAAGTTGAGAATTATGCTTCTTAATCAAATCAACAAACTGGATATCAAAAGAATAGAAAAACACAAAATTGAGTGGACATCCAAAAACGAGAAATATTACTAAACACCCACCTCCTTTCCAAACAATTCTGGCAGTGACGTGCGGCCTTTCACCATGTCTAAGTAAAAATCATTAACTTTTCCCCATGGCCTTGCGGACATGAACTGATAACATTCCATGCCAAAAGCAAATTCACTATATTTGAGCACTAGAACACTTTAAAAACACACACTGTATGCGTATGCCTACAACTCAGAAAGTCTAGCTGAATCGACCAACATCATGCAAACCTAATGGCAACCCCCACCAAGTCACCCAAAAATTAACCTGGGCGACCCCTATAAATTGAACATTAAAAGGTTGCTAATTGAGTCGACACACATAGGAAACTCCCTTAACCGCTTTTCCCTTTTCTAGAAAGGGCACTGAATTCAAATCCCAATTTAACAACTTAGAAATCAAAAGACCACAAAAAAATAAAAAATAAAAATAGGTTCTGGAGTTTAGTATGGATAAATTTACTTGGTAGTCCATCGAGAGAGCCTGCAAGCATCAGTGTGGTTGTAGGGAGTGTAATCCCTTCTTCTGCAGAGCCTGGGTTTCCATCAGATTGCCCGGGCTCAGCCACACCACTCTTGGGTACTTTAGCATAACCTGGATTTTCGACACTGTTGTGAAGGAAACTGAGAGCGGGCAAAATTGACATTCAGAATCAATTGATTGGCTTTATATTAAGGCCCCGTTTGGCACCCATTTTTTCCATTACATCATATTAATTTTTCTCTCTTCGTTTCAACCACACATTCATCAAATAAAATAATATTACACACAAATCTAAAAATTTTCATTACTTTTCTACCACACATTCTCCCATTAATCATTATTCCAAAAATTTTCAACACTCCAAAAAGGGGCTGGCTAAAAAATTATGAATTCATAGGAAATAAGGCAAAATTATGAGTTAAATGTTTCATTAGCCAAGCCACTAAACTTTGGGATATATGACGACTTACTCATCGAACTTTCAAACTTTTTCCCTTGGCCACTGTACTTTGATCCGTTACTACCCATTATTCACTGGCTCAAATTTGTTAATTGACGTGCCTATGTGGCACTCGAAAAGTTTGTCCGGTCGATTAAATCCTTACAAGTATAAAATGTTTTGCCAAATCATCGACCACGTCAACATATTAAAATCGTATTTTGATAATTTCATACACGCTTCATAAAAACCCCAAATTTTCTCAACTTCCTCCCAAATTTGATAGTGCTAAGAAGCTGTATGGTTGAATTTAACTATCTTCACATGGGTTTTCTCTCCCTCCATTTGTAATTTCAACTTCTTTTAGTTTCATGGGTCTCTTTTTTATTTCTATGGTTTATTGATCTTGCAATGGTATCTAGTGGTAGTGGTGGTGTGAGGATGAGTGAATTTGCGGTTAGGGTCATGGATCGACAGCCTGGGGAGCTATATAGTGATGGGTCTGATGAGGCTATTGATTTGGAATCTCGGATTACTATAGAGAGTGAGGTTAAGACTTTAGAAAATGGAAAACAATCATTGCCTGTCCAAAATAGAAGCAAAAGTTTTCTCCAATTGTTTAGGATAGAGATGACAGGGAATTGAGTAGAGCATTCGATAACACGAATGTTTCTGATACTACTAATTTACCATCTTCACCTCCTGTGGTCAATTCAAATTGTCAATCATCCGCCCCTTCTCCGGATGAGTCTGTACAGATTTCACCCAAGCAAGAATGCGAGGTTTAGAATTCTAAAGCATCACTTCCTGAGATTGATTTAGTGCTAGAGGTGTTGGAAGTTCCTGTTGAAACATCTTCATTTTCTCCCGAAGAAGAGTGTTCTGGTTGTGAATGGTTTCTATTATGTAATTGTTTAAATAATTACATACAAATGTCCCGTTTGACTTGGCAAACCATGTTTGCAAAGCTTAATCCCATTTTTTTCAAACCATTGTCTTTATCTTTGTTTTCTTTCATTGTTATTTCTGATGTGAAAGAAATACATTACATGAATTTAATGCTAGCTTCTAATGTGGTTCAGTTGCATGACAGATTGTGAGGAAGATCCAGACTTCTTAGAATCCGACCATGACTTTGAGTCTGACGATGGTGGCATCGACTATGATAGAAACGCAACTGATGGGATTAAAATTGGATTTGACGGTCATGACGAAGAAGTACAGGAAGAATGAGAAGAAGGCAATGAGAACGAGTTAGATGAATTAGAACTATCGTCGTCAAAGGATATACTCTTCCAATGTTCATCTGATGAGGATGATAGTTATCACTTTCTCGGTTCGAGGTAGGACAAATATTCAGTTCCACATCAGAGTTCGGGGAGGCTGTGCGAACGTATGGTGCATTGAATGGGTACAACATAAAATTTAAGGAAAACGAGGAAAGAAAAGTGCAAGGAATTTGTAAATTGGGTTGCAAATGGCGAATACAGGCAACTAAATTTGATGCGTTCGAGAGGTTGCAAGTAAAATTTTACACTTCGAAGCATACCTGTAGTCGAGACCAATTTAATAGACATTGTAATTACATATTCTTGACATGTCGATATATTAAGCAATTCAAGGCGGAATCGGACTCAAAGACTGAGCTTATTTTGGCAAAGTGAAGAAGGATCTTCGTACAAATATTAGCAAAAACGTAGCATGGAAGATGCGGAGATATGCAAAAGAACTTTTAGTAGGGAATTTGCAAGAGCAGTCATTATTACATTACATGATCAGATATTTCAAGGGATCTACATATGCTTCAATTGTTGTAAGATAGGTTTTAGAGATGGTTGTAGGAAGGTAGTAGGTGTTGATGGTTGTCACTTAAGGGGTTGTTTCGGAGAGATAATGTTAACTGCAGTTGGTATTTATGCTAATGACTGCATCTATCCCTTTGCCTATGTAATTGTTCAAAAAGAAAATATAGCAACTTGGCGATGGTTCCTGACCTATCTCTCAGAGGATATTAGGATTGGAGATGGAAGAGGTTGGACTCTAATGACCGACAGACATAAGGGGCTACAAAATGTGATAAACGAGTTGTTCTCTATGGTTGAGCATAGGTTCTATGTACTACATATGTACACGAACTTCTTTAGTGCTGAGTTTAAAAGTAAAATTCTAAAGAATTACTTATGGCGTGCTGCCAAATCGACCAATGTTGCTGACTATCAACATTGGATGTAACCAATTCGTTAACTTAGCGAGGAGGCATACAAATGGCTTATAGAGAGGAACCCGCAAAAATGGAGTAGATCACATTTCTCAGTTCAATCGAAGAGTGACATTCTACTTAACAATCTATGCGAAGTGTACAACAAGACATTGCGTTCTGATAGAGAAAAGATGATTTTGTCGCTGTTAACTTCACTACAATTAACCTTCGTGAACATGATTCGAAAGCATCGAGGCACAATGATGAGGTGTACAGGATGTTTGTGTCCGAAGATCAATTGCTAAGAAATCGCGTGAATGCATATTGCACTTTTCTGGTTGTCCGAAATGGCAAGTTGAATGCAGCTTCGGGACATATGTTGTCAATCTAGAGGACATAACTTGTGCATGTAGAGAATGGGAACTTACAGGTATACATTGCATGCATGTAGTGGCAGTAATTAGGGAATGCAGAAATGATCCGGAAGACTTCGTTCACAACTACTACACGATAGAGACGTATATGAGGTGCCACCTTCTATTTCTAGATCCCCAGTCGCATCACCAACTGCATCCCCTCCACCAAGGTCTCCAGCAGTACCACCAACAAAATACCCAATTGTCAAAACTTCAGTTTCACTACCACCCTCTCCTGCCCCAGAAGAATCACAGTGAACTTCCACAAATATTCCATTCTTGTCTTCAATACCTGCGTCTCCCAAAACAAAAGATCAAGTTTCTTCCCTTTCAAAGCCAACTCCTATTGTGCAATAATCCATGCTACATTCCCCCACATCTACTGCTAGAAAAGCCTCTAGAACTAGATCACCTCCAAAAGTAGCCAAACATTTGGAAAGAACCTCAGTCCAATCTACCCGAATCAAGCCTATATCTTGCCTTCCATCTCGTTTAACACTAACTTTACTTGAAAAAAAAAAGCTACTGACCATGAACCAAAGACAACTATTATTTCCAATGGAAAAAATACTGTACTTGGATTAACCTCCGCATTGATGAAACTACAGAATAATTCCTAATTGATTTTGCAATGTTTGACAATATATATTACCTTATCTCACTTTTCCATCAAGTAAAAGGGCATCATGTATTGAGTGTTGAAATTTTAGTACAACCTATTAACATTATTAATTGAAATTGTTCTAAATATCATGTTTTGATCACTCTGTTCTATATGCAAATTTAAGCCAACTAAGTTTTGTTTGTTTCAGCCTCTACAGCTTACTCTATTTTTATAGAAATCCATACAAATTATGCTGAGTTACATTGGAATTCTATCACAACAGCAGAATTAATTTGTGCATTTGACTGTTTTTCTAACAAAAAACAAGTGCAAAGTAACATTAATTTATAGTCAATGCAGTCTAAAACATTACTTATTTGTGATCATTGCGGTACACCACTCTGTGCAGCAACTGATGCAAAATCGATGTCAAACAAATCTAGTCAGTGACACATAGTACATATATACTTATTAAGGTGCACCAAAATGACATGAATTTGTCTATAAACAAAAAATCATGCTGGTAGGACTGAAGAACCACTTAGAACAAGGGTTAAATCTTCCATTAAACCTCAAAACTCTAAAAAACATTTTAAACCAAGGATGACATTTTTATCATTCAAAGACAGGTGATTTATCAATTGAATCATCTTTAAAGATACATTCGAGACATAAAACGGCATACAACTACTTTTTAGAGAGCAACAAAGGCAAATTAGCAATATCATTCAGCGGAATTAGCATACCGAGGTGACGAGGTTCATCCTCACTAAAATACAAGAAAATAGCTAGATTTCAAAAAGGAACAACTATAGCAATGATACATTAATATGAACCTCCATTACGAAGTTTGTTGCATAAAAACATTGAAATTACGAACATAAATTCCAAATTACTGGGATTACCCTACAATCTGAAGTTCGTCGTCTACGAACAGATTATAAAACCAGTGAATTACACAACTTGAGAATAACATAAATGGTTGAGTTTCACGGAGCTCCTCCATTTTGCTTCCCGTTATCCTTCTATCCTTTTCCTTTGTGGAAAGTAAATTTGACAGAGATATCGACGTCATTTGCTTCAGTTATTTTAGCAACATGTTTAAACAAACCTGACAACTCGTGAATTTTCGATGTAGCACTTGACTGACCCTCATATTGACAATATTCATCTTCGTTGAGCCACTTAAAATGAGTGCAATCGTTAGTACAACAGAAGAACAATCGTCCTAAGTTTTCAATCCTCTTTTCAACCTCCATGCATTTCTGAATTCCATTGTAGCATATTGGGCACAGTTTCTTCGTTAGACAATCCAACAAGTAGTGGCCCGACTTCCTACAACCATGACAAATCCCTTTGTTCTTTCCCTCCATTATAATATGCTGATGCATCTAAAAAATGAAAATAAAATCAGATCGAAATCATATTTATTCCAACTAGTAAATGGGTGATCATCAGTAAATGTACAAATGTTGCCTCTCACTTTTACTTGACTAAACATCACCAGCAAAGCCAAGAAATCGGTGAAGGTGCAAATGAATTATATCAACATGTTCTACAATTTATTCCATGGTTAATTAATGGCTGAAATAAAATAGATGTTGCTTCCTAAGTGCATAACTGGTAAAATCATTGAAACACATTAGCATTATTCCATCTTCTCCTGTACATCTGGAAAAGAACGTAACAAAAGATCATACCAAATTGTCAGATGGAATCTGAAGATTGATATTTGAATGAACCCAGCCTGTCTGTATCGCCTACAAGGAGACAGTTCAGTGACATATGTTGACCTATGATTCAATATAGCTCCACTTGTTTCGATTATAACAAACAATACACTTATGTTTCTAACAAGTTTTGTTTGAGTTTTTCGTGATATATCTTCTTAAACATTCAAAGACTCAAATCGTCATCCATTGAAGAACAAGCAATCAAATGAGACTCGAAAAGAATAAGAACAAGAACTTTGAAGATTA
>CAIGRM010128700.1:0-12754 GCA_903798335.1 Fraxinus albicans
GTGTGTGTGTGGGTGGGTGGGTGGGTGGGTGTGAAAAGAGGAAAAGAAAGAAGTTGGCTGCAATAGATCTTCCACTAGAGAAACTGGTCAAAAATAAAGTTTATAAATTTCTTCTTTTTTGTAATTTTATCTATCATGGTCCATATTCTCGATCTGATTATGAGGCAAATTGAGAATCTTGATCTAAATCTAGTCCCTCGATTAGAATCCAATCTCTATTTTTAGGTCGGTAGTGTTGATTTTGGTTGAGTATTTCTACTCAAGTTGAGAAAAATACGAATGAAAAATAATTTACTTACTAAAGAAAAATAATCTAATCGCAATTGAGAATATCTCTATTAGAACTTGGATTTCGAATCTAAAAGCCCATAAAAGTGTATTTGTTAATATAAAGTGGTTCGACTCTCGACAAGCATTTTGCATTTCTATTCAAAAGGGTGTCTTCTTACTAACGAAAGAGATGGAAGATAGAAAAGAGTGTGATACTATTAAAATGTGGTATCAATATTTTTAGCCTTAGGAAATATGGGAACGAAATACAAATGACAAAAGGCAGATATATTTACAGAAAACATTTTTTTCAAACATTTAATGCTATTTTTGTCAGTTTTTGGCATAAAAAGGAGAAAAGGAAAACGAGGCCCAATTTCTGAACTTCCCGGATTCTATCTCGATCCAAGTTCCTATTCAATCGAATCCAATCCAATATGTGTTATATTGACGAACGTACCCTTAAACTTTTTATAAATGACTTTTGAGCCACCCCTGCAATTTTTGCGATTCTTCGAGGGTCTTCAATTCCTCTATTTTTTCAATACCCATATCGTCGTTTATTTACATTTTACTGAATTATTCATACTGCGATTCAATGGGGGAGATGGAAGCATTCAGAGGAAAGTTGAAAGCAATCACAGGTGGAGTAGAAGAAGAAGAAGAAGAAAATATGAAAGACAGCAATATATTTTCTGAACTGAAACACTACTGTATACAATTACTTGACGTCCTTCAAAACCCAAATAAAATACTCTCTTCTACTTTCTCTCAACTCCTCCACCTTCTTCAAGGATCACCCCCTGATTCCCTCCTGCCTTTCTTCGAGTAAGGTTTTTTATTTTTTTTTATTATTATTTTTTTGTATAGTTTGGGGGTTTTTTTTTTATGTGTATATGTGTTATTATTATGATTCCTGGGTTTGTTTCTTGAGAGTTAATTTGCCTTTAAGGTTCCTAGCTAATGAAGATTGTAACGGAAAAAATGAATTTTTATGTACTTGAGTTTGTTTATAATTGGAGGGTCTTGTTCTTATTGGGGTAGAGAGAACGGAATGACGAGAAACAAGAAAGTGAAATGAGTTTGCATCGATGAATCATTGCAGCATACTGGAGTTTGGTATTTTAGTTTAGGAAAAAAATTCGAACTTGAGGGTGATCTTTTATGAATCTAGCATCGGAGTTCTAATCTTTTGTCACTCTGTGGGAATGCTGTGAGTTTGGGAGTTGGGGATAGAGTTGGTTGGTGGCAAGAGTTGTTACCATTGCAATGGATGGTGGTGGAGCACGTGATCACAGTCAATGTAGGGAGAGAGCAAAGAGCTAGACAAACCAAATGATGCCGCATGAAGCTAAAGTTGGATGTCTGAAAATTAAATAAGTGGAAACTGGATGATGATGGCAATGCTGCTGCTCATTAGAAGTTCAAGTGGAGATTACAATGTTATTATGCACTTGTGTCATCTTTGAAATTTTGACATTGTTATAACCTAGTTGAATGGTTATCGAGCATTTTGTTCATGGGAAGCTTACAATTTATGTTCACTGTTTATCTTCGGAGGTTTGTTTTACAGTAACCTCTCTCCAAACATGTCAAGTGCTGAATTGGACCTTAATATGGCCTTTCATTCCGGTTACTTTCTTTTGACTAGGTCTTTCAATCTTGATATTTTGATTTGCCTTTAAACTGGAGTTCTATATGAACACCTCAAAATAAGGCCTTAGTAATAATTTTTTGATGCGTAAGAAATGTTTGATAGATTGATAGACCATGGGGATGGGTGAGTTGTAGGACTGCTGTTGATGAAGAGATATTTCCAGTAATTAGAATGTGAGTAATTCTAGAGAAGAAATAGAATGAATGAGAATCGCTAGATTTAAAGTTTTGATATCCCATGAAATAATGATTACTAAATGGTGTGTTATATGATCTTGGATTATTGGATATAGGCAGTGTTAGTGTATGCTTCTCTTTTTAGATGTGAAATAAATGAAAAAAGAAATTCCATGTGAGGAACTGAAAGCTAGTTTTGTCTGTTCTATGGGTCTGAGAAGATACATATTTTGCAAGAAACTGTTAGTTTATTTATTTTCTAATTTAATAACACAATTCAGAATTCATCACATTTTTTTTTTACATTCTGTATTCAACTGTCAATTGCTTAATATGGGCAGATTTCTTATTAATGTTGTCAGCTATACTTTGTTTCCATTGCTGCTTTTGCTAGATGCAGCAGTGAATTGCAGATCTTCACAGAATGCCAACTCAGAAAATGAATTGCTGTCATTTCATGCCTTAGAGAAACCACACAATGTGAGTGATGCTGTGGCAGAAGCCACACTTCTTTGTTTGGAGGAACTCCTGAAGAAATGCCATTTAGGATCTGTTGATCAGGTACTAATAACTTAAAGTAGCGGTCAATTGATTTATGTGGTTTGACCCTTTTCAGAATTCAATTGGACGGTTCATTACCCAATCAATTGTGGTGGATAATAGTTCTTTGTCCATTTGCATTGATCTATTCAGTGATTTTTTTTTTTTTTGTAGTGGTTGATGCTTGTTCACAGTTTTTTTTTTATGCTTTTGCTCTTGGTTCCATATTTTTTTCTCTGATTTTGAAAGTCTTTCGCTCGTAGCTTTATCTTTTGTTTCACATAGTGGACTTTTGTAATCATAGCTTTATTTCAATAATTAACTTTTTCTGGATTATTTTTGACTCATTGGAGTTGCAAATGTAAGTAAATGCTATCTTTTCATCTTTATTATAATTCTGTTGAACATCTACTTAAGTGTGTCTAACTAGTGGCTGAGATTTCCTCTTATTCGATTCATGACGGGATGAAAAATTAAGGAAATTAGAGGCATTTTCTTTAGTAATATAACAATAATTATTCCTCTGAGGATAATAAACTTAATTTCTCTGTTGTTTATGCATCAGAATATGTTCATGTTGTATTTAAAAGGTGTTTTTTCGACTTAAGCACCTAAATGTTTTGTGTACAGATGGTTGTGATACTGAAAAAATTGACTCATGGGGCATTGCTCTCTCCATCTGAGGCTTCAGAAGAGTTTCGTGAAGGAGTAATAAGGTGTTTCAAGGGTCTGTTGCTTAATCTCCATTCTTGTTCTGATGAGTCCTGTCCATGCAAACAAATTGGTGGTTGCCCCACTCTTCTAGGTAGAAAAGATGTTCAGTTTTCATGTGCTCAGGTCTCAAAATATGATTTAGTTCCAGAACAATGTTTATTAGCATTTCTTCAATCTGAACCTGCTTCAGCCATCGTTGGTCACTGGCTTTCACTTTTGCTCAAGGCATGTAATTCTGTCCTTCCATAGATAAATATTCTTTCCTGAGATACTTGTACCACAGTATGTTAACTCATTTTCCTCTCCTATCACGTAGCAACTTACTCCAAAAAATTGACTTTCAATATGTGTGAAGGCTGCAGATGTTGAGGCCACACGTGGACATCGTGGCAGTTCAAAGCTTCGTGTAGAAGCCTTCATTGCATTACGAGTGCTTGTTGCAAAGGTGCTGTCATTTTCTTTCATCTTTTTGTGCAGACCTCAGTTATTATAAGTCATGAAAACTTTGGTAGCATTAAGGAAAATGATAAATTGACTCCTTTTTTTGGTTGGCTTTTCTTTCTACTGGTGCTTAATGGTGCTTTTCCTTATTATGTCTTTCTTCCACACAGCATCTTAAATATGCTTTATAATTCTAATTCTTGATTTAATTTATAAATTTAATATGTTTACACATCATGTGGAATTACCTGCCAATGGGATAAACATTCTTAACAGAATCATTTATTTGTAAAATTCATAGAACGTGCAAAAAATAAAGAAAAAGTTCATTTTATGATGGGACATTTCCTGCCGGTCTTGCAACAATCATGCATCTCGAGATCTGTCTACTTGTACATTATTTTTTGTACAGGTTGATCAAGCAGGAAGTTGCACTTTATATGCTTCCATGAGTGATGAAGCAGAAACATTTCTTTGTGGCCTGGTGTTCAAGTATTTACATATCAAATTGGAATTTGATTCATAAATTTACGGGAAATCTGCAGGTTGGTTCTGCAGATGCATTGGCTTTCTATTTACCAGGCGTTGTCAGTCAGATTGGGAAAGTGTTGCATGTATCAAAATCTATGATTAGTGGGGCAGCTGGAAGTACGGAAGCCTTGGATCATGCAATTAGAGGTTTTGCAGAATATCTTATCATAGTTCTCGAGGATAATGTGAATATATCTAGTCTTGGTATCATTGTGAACGATGGCTGTGGCCTTTCTTCAAGGGAAGAGAAATCATATGCATCATTGCTGGAGGAACTCCGTCACCTGCCTGTTAAAAATCAAGGTGAGGAAGAAATTACTGCTAAAGATTTGACGAAATCTGTAGAAGGGGGCATTACAGTACCTGGCTTCAGAGAGAAGGCTCATGGTGATTCTGATAGAAAGATTGGATCATTGCGTGTTAAGCGCACGAGAGAGTGGATCGCTAACACTTCTGCTCATGTTGATAAACTTTTGTCTGCAACTTTTCCCCATGTAGGTTATCGCAGTTGTGATTCCACAGTTTTCTGCTTCAGGCTGAACTTTAATTGTTGAAAAATCTAATTCTTCTTGCATCTTTCAGCTTTGTGTTCATCCAACCAAAAGAGTGAGACAGGGACTTCTGGCCACTGTGCAGGCATTCTTATCGAAATGCAGTTACACACTAAAGGAAAGCAGATTGATGCTTTTGGTGAGCTTGCAACTATATCTGTGAACTTATGCAATTGAGTTCCTTTAGAGTCTGTGGTGATGTGCCTTTGCTTACTGCTTTACGTCAGCATAATTTGGAACTTTTGAAAATGGATCTTGTTGTCACTTATTAGCTTTGGCTGATTTAGTTCCCTTTCCATCATCCTTTCATCCTGGATGAGAAGAGTATTTGTTCTTTGTATATGTTGGAGAAATACAGAAACAGAATCATCTCTGTCCTCTACCCTCTGCACTTCATTTATACTGGCAACTTCTCCCACCTTTTCTCCTGATATTACTACCCGTAACAATGCATGACTTAATTTATACATGAGGAAACTGTAAATCTGGGAGCCATCTTAGTATCAAGAAGATGCTCTAGTGCTTCTGTCTCTTGCGGGTGCTTTCAAATTAATTCCTGCTTGCTCATGTTCTAAAGTTGCAACATTTGACAGCATCCTAAATAGGGTGAATGTTGGTTGATATGGAGTACTGTCCAATCTCACATTCTGTGACAAAGGGTCGGTTTTCCAAAACCTCTCTTTCCTGCCAAGTCACATAGACCAAGTGCAACTTGGAATTTCATTAATTTTCTTCTATCTAGATGACAAAAGGGTCTTTTGGTGTATCTTACCTCTCTCTTAGCCTGACCTCGTAATTGATGTTCTGGATTATGAGATGCTTCAGAGTGCTATGATATTTGGTTGACCTATAGTTATATGTAAGTTGTCTGTAGCTGAAATTCATTGGTATGGATATTTAATTGTGAGCTGTTAGTAACTTTGACATTATTGGATACGTGCTGGTTGATAATGCAGGAGTGCTTGTGTGTTTTGGTCTGTGACGATTCTGAGGAGGTCTCTTCAGATGCTCAGGCATTCTTTAGACATATGTTCTCGTCAAGTGTAAAACATCAACTAGAGAGTGACGTTGCCAAGGTCTTTAGCAGGTATAGTTCATCCCTTTCTGCTGTATGTTACCCTATCTATGATGCCTTGTCTTGTAAGGTCGATAATGTTGGTTATGTATTTCATTTACAGGCTTGTTGACAAGCTCCCGCAAGTGGTACTGGGTAGTGAAGAGTCACTTGCACTATCACATGTTCGGAAGTTACTTGCAGTTACATATTTTTCTGGTCCCCAACTCGTGGCAGACTACCTCCTTCATTCTCCTGTACACTCACCTTCTCAGATTTCCTTTTAATTTTTTTCTCCTGATAATTTAGCCCGTTTAGGCTCCAATTTTCCAAAAATGCATTTTTCCAAAACTAATTTTCAACCACACATTCTCCCATAAAATAATGTTACACTTAAACCCAAAACTTTTCCTTATTTTCTGGAGTCCAAACATGAGCTTAATAAGTTCTAGTCAGATGAGCTGTTACGTAACACTAGCTCGGATGAGGGCATGCATTATTTGTGAAGAATACTAACCCGGTCAATGTTTTCATTGTGTCTCACATAAGTGACTCCTACTAATCAGAGGGACTATGTAATCAGTCTCAGCGTCCATTCATTAATATTTTCTTAGTGAATTTCGATTTGCTATCAATTACATCTTTCCACTTCTTTGTTGTCCTTTTCTCGCAAGTCATCATAGATGATGCTAAGTAGGAGAAACAACCCCTTAGTTGCCCTAATATCCAGAGGCCAAGTGTCTGTGCATTATAAAATGACAAGTTTGATATAATCATTAATAGAGAAACTAAATTTACTTTTATTTTTGGTTTTAGAAGGATTTTTGTTCTCTTTCTGAACATACATTTGTATCATTATCATGCAGGTGACGGCTGCTCAATTCTTGGATGTTTTTTCCCTTTGTTTGAGTCAGAACTCAGTGTTTTCTGGTTCACTTGACAAGCTTGTGTTGGCAAGGCCATCATCCTCTGGATTCATGCGTTCCATAGCAGAGTTGAAGGCTATAACTGATGATTCAGTGCCTTTAGATGTTCAAAATAGGAAAATGCTATATATGCCTGAAAATGAACAGACTGAGTATGAGCTCCCTCACTTGCCACCTTGGTTTGTTAATGTTGGCAGCCAGAATTTGTACCCTGCTTTGGCTGGAATTCTTAGACTCTTTGCTAGATCTTTATTTGCAGGTAGGTTTTGTCTCTCCGTACATCTATTTATTTTCTTCATAATACTTTTTCTGTGGCCAAAACTTAATACAAGTCAATCTTTTTTCGGTTTGTCTAGACTCTCAAATTGAAGGCTCTCTTTCCGTTATAATTGATATTCCTCTGGGGCACTTGCATAAATTGATTTCTGAAATACGGATGAAAGAGTACCATAAGGAAAGCTGGCAGTCATGGTATAAGAGAACAGGTTCAGGGCAGTTGGTGAGACAAGCTAGTACTGCTGCATGTATTTTGAATGAGATGATATTTGGCCTGTCTGATGAAGCTATGACCACTTTCCGGATAATGTTTGAGAAGTCCAGTTTAGGATGGCAAGACACTGAGAGCTTTCATGCAGATGGTAATGGTATATCTCGTGAATTTGTATGTGATGCACAAGAGGAATATGTTTGGAATATTGATCGGGATAGTGGTGCAAGGACCCACTTGATCGATTGCGTTGGTAGCATATTACACGAATATCTGTCTTCTGAAATTTGGGATCTTCCACTTGGTGATAGAGCCTCTCTCCGACAACTTGATGAAGAAGATGGAGACGTAACTTCATATTTTTTCCATGACAATGGGATGCTACATCAGGAAACATATATTTTCTCTCACCTCAAACTTGGTTACTTGCATGGATATTTTAAGATTTTATCATACTGAAAATGAACTGCAGACATTTGAAATTTGCTGTATTGATTTTAGGTTTTTTTTTCTCAACAGGTTATTATTGAGGGGATTGGCATATTTAATATTTGCCTTGGAAAAGAATTTTCATCGTCGGGATTTCTTCATTCTTCACTTTTTATGTTGCTTGAAAATATTATTTGCTCAAATTTTCAAATCAGAAGGGCATGTGATGCTGTCTTACGTGTTATCTCTGCTATACACGACTGTGCATCGGTGAGTACTTGTTATGCTGTATTTAATTGATGGTTCTCTAATCAGTGAATACATAATTCAAAAAATTCTTGCAGGTGGGTCACTTAGTATTGGCTAATTCAGACTACGTAATTGATTCAATATGTCAGCAACTGCGCCACTTAGATCTTAATCCTCACGTGCCAAATATACTTGCTGCGATGCTTTCTTATGTTGGAGTTGCTGATAAAGTACTGCCATTATTGGAGGAGCCGGTATGAGTTTATTGTTACAGGAATCAGTTTGTCTTGTTCGCCATCATTGCATTTTGAGAAATGAGATTTATTACCATTTTAATTTTATATGTGCAACCTATGACCTGATGCAATAAGCTTGTACAGATGGGTGCAGTGTCTATGGAACTTGAAATTCTTGGAAGGCACCAGCATCCAAATTTGACCACTTCCTTCTTAAAGGTTATCTCTGCAAGCAATTTTTCCTGTGTTGCATTACATGTTTTGATTGTGTCGTGTATGTTATCAGATACTGCGTCTTCTATAATAATACGTTCTCTACCTTGATTTATTGTTTCATTTCACGTGTAAATGTGCTCATTATTTTATTCTTTTGAATCAACTTAAGAGCTTTACAAGTCAATTGCTTGCTTAGGCTAATTATCAGGCTTTTGCTGATTTGGCATTTTTATATTTATTTGTGCTATCTGTAGCAACTATCATAATTTCTTTACGACCTTAAACAATTTGTTGATTTATTTGTTTCCATAGGCTGTGGCAGAAATAACCAAGGCGTCCAAACACGAGGCTTGCACACTACCAAACAAAGCGGAGTCATTTTGGAAGGATGTCAATTTTAACATATTGAATTCAGAGAAGAGAATAGGAAAGCTTTCTACTTCAACTTCATATGTTGATAATACCAAGGATATAGATTACATGGAATTGGGTGAGTGTCCCTCAACTGTTTGTTAGATATAGCTTTGATATCCCAATGGTGGTTCTTGATATAAATTGTTGTGGGGATTGGCTTCATTTGTGAAAATACGATTTTTATTTCCTTCTCTTATCAAGTACTTCCGTTTAGTGATATCCTTTTGAGTCACTATATGAAACAATTGGAACAATGAGAAACTTGGTGGGCCACCTCTGAATCTGATCTTGATTTTCTTCTTCTATTAGTTTGTGGATGTAGAGAAAATCTCATCTTGTAATTTTTACCATCTGACCTGGGCAAAAAGGAAGCATTATAAATATACATGTATATGCTTATACATTTCATGTTTTGTCTCACTTTTTTCCTCTTTTGTGCCTGAAGTGTTTCATTAAATACCTTTGTTGTTAATTATGAAGTTGCTTCTGAATTTTCTAGTTGACATGAAAATCGTTTTCTCAACAGAAATAAAAGCCCTTCTGTTTTTAGGAACCATGCTATTAACTACCATTTCACCAATGATTGAAATCAATGAGTTTTGCCCACTGGAAGTAAGACTTGGATATGGTCCAGTCCTTCCTTCAGTTAAAAGATCATGTAAGTGAAGATATCAACTCCATATTTGCCCATGGCAGTTTAATCCTAATGACCTGTGACCTGAGCTGCTAATAAATGATGAAATATGGAAAGAGGGGAAAAACATTGAATTCTTTTTTGGAACCCATTTAATTTATAAACATTATCGGTCAAACCTACTGTTGATCCACACATTTCAGGAGAATCATAAATACTGCCCACTTATCTACCAATATATAATTTAAACCGATTATAATCACTTCCCAAACATGCACCAAGCTTTCTCTATTATGAACCCACTCTGAATTTATGTGTTCAGAATGCCACGTGTCAAGTTGAATGCTTTTTCATAAAAAACAAAATGCATGTACTTTTTGTTTAGTCTGAAGGAAATTTGTCCCAAAGAGCAGAGCATAAATCAAATTTGGTGTTGGGGTTACAAAGAATTGCATCTTTTACAAATGAAAGTGATGGCTCATTTAACATTCTTAATGTTGTTCCGGAAACAGAGACGGAAAGTCGTCCCAATGGTGCAAATACGCAAATGGAAGAATGGGAGTCAATTTTATTCAAATTGACTGATTCCAGAAGATACCGAAGAATAGTTGGATCTATTGCCGGATCATGTTTAAAAGCTGCAACTCCATTAATTGCTTCAGCTGATCAAGCAGCATGTTTGATAGCACTGGATGTGATTGAGGTATACTTCTGTCCAAGTAATTTATTATGGGGCATGGAGAAATCTATTGGCTTTGATATTTAAGACGTCAACCTCTATCTTACAAATTTGACCAATGATTTTCTTAGCACTTTTCATTCTAGATGACTCCTTTTAGATTGCCTAATAGAATGTCTAATCTTTAATTTCTTTAATTATTTTTGATAATTTTATCCTCTGTTTAAACTGTACCCAGTTTTAATAAGATTCACTTGCTTTTAATGTTTTGACTTTTAGCCTTTGTTTGAACCCCATTTTGTTGAAAAAATAGATTTTATAATAGTGATTTTTTGGAGAATGTATGGTTAAAATGTAGAAAAAAGTTTTGGGTTTATGTGTAAAATTATTTTATTGGGAGAATGTGTGGTAGTAAATAAGTTTTAAAAAAAAGGGGTTTTGAAACAATGGGGGCTCAAACAGGGGCTTAATGTTTTCATAGAGTTATTATCTGTAAGTGTTACAATAAATAATTTTTATTGTTAAAAGTTCGTAAAAATTACTTGGAGGCGATCTATTTGATGATCAAGATGTGTTGTTTTAGAATCCTTTATTTTGTTCACGAAGTGTCAAGGGTTTTTTCTTGTTCAAATTTGTTTTGCCGATCTCTTCAAGGATGGAATTATCGCACTAGCCAAAGTGGAAGAAGCCTACACGCATGAGATTAAAACCAAAGAGGCAATTCAGGAATTCTTTAGCTCATGTTCATTCCATATTCTTCGGGATACCCTAGATGCAGCTGAAGATGAAACAGGAGAGAATAGATTGCTCCCTGCAATGAATAAAATTTGGCCTTTCTTGGTTTGTTGTGTCCGAAATAAGAATCCAGTGGTAAGTTATTTGATTCTTTGCTTAATAGCCTGAAATCAGAAATATTAATGCCATCTTCGGTTTCCTAGCTTTTCAGACGTTTTAGCTAAAAGGAGAAAGAAAACTAAGTGCTATATCATATGATGCAAATGGTCCTAATTTTGACTGTTGGGTATTTGATACTCGTTATTTAGATGGAAATTCATTAAGATAAAATTTACAAGGATTCTTTGAAATCATCAAGTGCATGTAACAAAAAGTACGCCGTCTATAAACTGTGGTCTGCTAGTGACAGGATTATCTACTATGATTGCAACGTGAATGTGTGAAGGCCAGAACAGTTTCACTTTTCTGTTTGATCCATCAGAACTCTCTTTACATGTCTTGGAATTGTTGCTTATCTTATTTGAAAATTTTAATACAGACCATTCGAAGATGTTCTCATGCGATTAGTACAGTGGTACAAATCTGTGGGGGAGAATTCTTTTCTCGCCGTTTTCGGGCTGATGGGATTCACTTCTGGAAACTCCTAAGCACATCACCCTTTCAAAAGAAACCCTTCTCTAGAGAAGAAAGAACCCCTTTCCAACTTCCTTACAGGAGCATCTCCACATCATCGGAGGATCCACCTGCTGAAATTTCCAGCCTCAAAGTCCAGGCAGAATTGCTGAACATGATTTCAGACTTGGCTCGGAACAAAAGAAGCTCTTCAGCCTTGGAAGCCGTCTTCAAAAAGGTCAGTGGCCTGGTAGTCGGGATAGCATGCAGTGGTGTTAAAGGTCTTCTAGATGCTTCTGTTAATGCTCTTGTAGGACTTGCATACGTTGATCCCGACCTCATATGGCTTCTCTTATCTGATGTTTACTACTCAAGAAAGAGAGACTTGCCTTCACCACCTACGTCTGAATTTCCAGATATTAGTGAAATTATGCCTCCACCTTCATCCTCTAAAGAATACCTTTATGTGCTGTATGGAGGTCAAAGTTATGGATTCGACATTGATTTCACTTCCGTGGAGACTGTGTTCAAGAAATTGCATACACAAGTTTTTACTAGGCAGATATACTTTTAAAAGTATCTCAAGAAAGATCTTGTATATTACATTTCACTTCCTAGTTTATAACAACGTTTTGTATTTGTAATAGTAATGTGATTTTTGTTAATTTTTTTTTTAACCATTCGCTCGTGTATATATTTTATTTTAAATGTCAGTTTTTTTTTTATCAAATATTTTTCCGAAGCAAGTTGTTGATAATTATAAGTTGCAGCTTCAGACAAACAAAAGCTATGCACGGCTCTTTTATCAAATTTTGCTTATGATTTTAAATTTATTGTTGACACACTGAAAGTGCAATCTAAATTAAATAGCCCAAAGAGTGAGGCCTAATTGGGGAGTCCAGGATAAATGCCCAAATAAAATTATTGGTGAATGCAGAGGAAGTGCACGAACACAGTAACATCATCATCCAAACTTGCAAGACGTCCAGAATCTGGGCGAATGGAGTGCCTTACGGTCGTCCAGAGCGATGACCTCGTTCTCGCTCAAACCTTCGAATCGTCCAGAATCTTAACAAACATGAGATATTATGGTTATCCAAAGTAACAGTTATTGAAGCAGTTATCGAGCAGACTTATCGCATTCCACGATTCAAGGAGCCCATTTGAAGGCGGTTGAACGACAAAGAGTAATGGCAGCAGTTA
>CAIGRM010128751.1:0-12835 GCA_903798335.1 Fraxinus albicans
AAATATAATTAATTAATTCATGAATAAACCTGATTTTTGCAATTTTAAACTTTGAGATCTGATTTTTTATTTTCTCAAAGTAAATCCCTGAACCATGAACTTTTCCCCACAAATAAAGGTTCAATGAATACGTTTCAATTGAATGAATCTGCATCAGTGTTGTTTTCGTCATTTAGTAATATGACTAAAATGGGCCGTTATATTTTAGCTAAGCCGATCTATTAAACAGAGGATTGGGCCCAAAAGGCGTCAATGAGGATTCAAAGCCACAATATAAACCAAATTCGAATCTGGAAGTGAGTTCCGGGAAACCGCCTCCTTGTTTCCCCAAACCCTAGAATTTTTCTCTGCTGTCCTTCTTTTTGATTGATTTTCCTTCTTCAGTGCTAGCTATAAACGTTGATATACATAAAAATCATATTACAATAATTTATTTGTTCAAATTTTAATATTTAATCTTAGCTTGTGAATCGATTGATGATAATGGACTTCGGGCGGAAGAGGGGTAGACTAGACACCGCCTTCGCGGGTTACGGCGGTTTCAAAAAATCAAAGGATGGTTAGTCTTCGAATTTGAAATTAATTGTTTAATTGATATTTTTGCAATTGATTCTTGGTTGTTTTTATCAAATTGCTGAACGTTATAATTTTTTTTGTTCTTTTAATATTATATTATGTTGGTGTTAAATACTTACGCTTCCTTCAGTTTGAGGGGAGGGGAGGTATGTGTGTCTATCAGAATCTGTATGTGCATTTGGCTTGATTGACTGTTCATATCCTGCAAACTGAATATCAAGGCACCGAGGCTTGTATTTGGGCTGCCAAAGAAGCTGGTGATTGGAGTAACCAATATTAAACTATGCTTCCTAGTGAATTTGTGATGCATTTTGAAACCATGTTGTATGCTCCAAAAACAGACGATCTGGACATTTTTAGATGCATCATTGATGATGCTAGAGAATTTTGTTTACATCTTTGAATCTTCAATAACATTAACATCTGCTGATTCCAGCTTACTAAATGGTGAGCGATGTGTAAGAGTTTCTTGTTTTCTTTCATCTATTTTGAAGGGGAATTGCCTTTGATTTGTCCTGAAAGTTCCATGGGGAAATGAGTAGAATAGGTGCCCTCGGACCAAAGGAATATGTACCCCTTCATCTGGTTCTAAGCTTTGCTCTAAGCAATTTTACCGGCATGAAATGCAATTGTAATTGCTTGTTAGGAGGCCCCATAAAGAAAATGTTCAACTATAAGCCTACTTTGTTATCCATGGAGTAAGATTGAGAATATCTAACATCCGTCATCATTGTTTCCTTTTGAAACCATAACTGTCAGTGTCAATTTTTTTGCCTGTGTAAATGAAGAATTGCCACATTCAATTTTTCCCATGTCCAACTCAATGTTTAAGCATTTTATTTCATGAAACTCGTCTCAATCTTTTAATTAATGATAAGGTGATATCACTTGTTTAATATGTTTATACATATTCTAGGGTTTGGTGGTTACTAAATAAGGTCTGGTCATTGTGGAACACCCATCAATGTGCTTGAATACCTAATCTTTGATAGTAATCTGGTTACCCTGAATTATTTAATGATTCCGTCATTCCGTGGATCTGATGTTCTTTAAAAATATGATAAATAGTACTTTATTACATAACTGAAGTAAGATAGTCAATTTTCTGGTACAGAAATGGACTCTTTTACAACTGGTGTAGGAAGGAAAACAATGCCATGCACGAAGTTTTTCAGGTTCTAAATTTCTATTATCCATCTGCAGAAAATAAGTATTCTGAATTTGCGTATTTATTCAAATATATTTGTAGAATGAGACTAAATATATTATCAAACGAACAATACAAACAATCATATTATCTTGATTTGATCCTCAGAGTTGTGATATTTGTTGAATCCACTTACGTTAATATTTGTTTAGGCTATGGGGCCCAGTTATGGGTTTTGTGGGTCTTTGATAAGTGAAGTTGGTTTTTTTTTTTCCCCTTTTACTGTTACACTCTAATGATATATATAAATTGAAGAAATGGTAAGAAATTTTTATTGAATTTTTTCATTGTTCTGAGTGCTAATATGTATTACTAGTTCATGGTTATTTCATATACCTGTTTTTCAAGAGTTTACTGTGCACATTTCATTGAGACAGATGATAGTTGGTCACATTTAGCTCATCTCTCTTATTGATGTTTTGTCTGATGGGTAACTTGAGTTGACTATCGAACTACTTGGAGTTTACTTTTTACCCCTGGTTTTGTGCACCTAAAGGCGATGTAAATAAATGAAGTACGCCAAATTAAGTTTTAATTCTCAATTCATTTGAGATCAACTATGTTAGTTTTCCTAGACTTGCTCTGCATATTCAACTCCTTCGAAGTGGAACCACCGGAAATTCTCAAAAAAGCAGCCAAAGACCATTCCATATTATTAGAGGCATTGGTTCCTTGAAGAATTTGACTTTTCTTTCCCTTTTATTCGTTTGGTTTGTAGTTCTATTGGAGCCCATGGTTTGAAGAATCAAAATTTTCTTTTCATAATTGTTCATTTTTCTTGGTCTATGCAGGGGATAGTACTTTCCAATGGGTTAAAAGTTAATACTTTTTGTTCTTTGGTCTTTGATCTAGTTAAGTGTGTAGTTATGGTGTTATCTAGTGACTGTCTCTGTGGGTGCTTTTATGGAACAAGGCCTTCAATAGATAGTATTAACAAAATGAACCATGGAAAAAGAGTTTGGTGCTTCGAGGGACCAAGGACTCCAATTATACAAGCTTTTGTTTATAGAATAATGGTCCTCTTCTTTATTCTTTCTCTAGGATTTAATTAACATTGTTGCAAAACAAATTCCAATCAAGGATAACGGTTATGAAATATGACAATAAAGTCAACTTTGACAGTTATTAATTTGAGTTTTTTGTGGTTCCATTGATGGAGCTAGTCTAGGAAATCTTAATGGGCTACATGAATTATTTTCGGACTCAGTTCAAGCAATCATTGCGTAATACTATAAGATTCAATGCAACTAAATAAAATGCAACCACATGAACCCATGGCCTTACCTTTCTCTTTTCTTATGTGTTGTGTTCAGATCCTATCACTCTCGTGATGGTTGTCTTCTTTCACCCTATGGAAGTCATCCATCCTTAATTTATATTCAATTGGTGCTACTTCCGTTTGGCATCTATTCTCATTCCGTTTGACAAGGCTAAATATTCATCTTTCGGTACTCATTTCCAATACATTTAGGTTGTGGGCATTTTATCCTTTAATAGCCTATTACTCGTCTCAGTGCCATAAAAATATAACTGGTCTAAGAATTATTTTTTGAACTCATTTCTTTTTCTTATAGGTATAATTCTATTGCATAGAATTGATGTATCTCTTCTTTGTTTAATTCAACCCACTGTAATCCTACTTTTTTAAATCCTTTTCCAGTCTGTCCTTGTGAACATAGATACCTTGAACAATCACTTTTTGCAAGAATGTGTTCCACTATTGTGACATCAGTGTCAGCCTTATGCTTATTATGAACATTTGATCTATTTCATCAATTGCAATTACACTTGATCTAGAACCATAGATTATAAAGTAGCACTCCAAAGTTTTCATGGCAAATGAACTCATTTCCTTCCACTTGTCTGTTTATCATGTTCCTAGTCATATGAAGAGCACAGTTTTTATTGCATGAAAATGCTACTGATATATATGCTAGCAGCGCTGTACAACAATGATGTGCTCCCCTGGTGGCTTGTTTTCCGTTGAAACTTAATTATCCCGTGAAGGGGATTTAAATCATGAGTTTTATTTTAATTATTTGTTCTTTCTTCACCTTATATAGTAATTAAATTTGTTTTTATGTTGTTTCTCATTTTTCTGTTTTGGCATGATGCAGCACTTCTGGGTGCTCATTTGGGGAGACATGTCACTTCCAGCATTATTTTCCCGGTTACAGTGCACAAGTCCAGATGGCAAAATTGGGCACCAATGCTGCTGTTCCTTTTACTGACGGTCCTCCTCGAATTGTGAAAACCAAGCTTTGCAGCAACATTAATACTCCCGAAGGATGTAGATTCGGTGATAAGTGCCGCTTTGCCCACAGTGAGATGGAGCTTGGCAAGCCCATAGGGCCAGGTCATGAAGATTCTCGAGCAATGGGTTCAACACATGTGGGAAATTTTGGTTCATCAGCAACGGCAAAAATTAGCATAGATGCCTCTTTTGCTGGAACCATTATTGGTAAAAATGGTGTAAACTCTAGGCAGATTTGTCGACAAACGGGGGTTAAACTTTCTATAAAAGATCACGAAGCAGATCCAAATCAAAGAAATATTGAGCTTGAAGGATCGTTTGATCAGATCAAAGAAGCTAGCGCTATGGTACGGGAGCTCATTACGAACATTAGTTCTTTTGCAGGACGTGCAGAGAAGCCTGTGGGTCGTTTTGGTCAGGGTACTCCACCAAACAATTTCAAGAAAAAGATGTGTGAAAATTTCGCCAAGGGGATGTGTACCTTTGGCGAGAGGTGTCATTTTGCTCATTCTGCTAGTGAATTGCAGAAGCCATTTTTTTGAGCATATAACTTGTAACTTGAAAACTCTACTCACCATGTGATGAAACTTGTGCTAAAAAAAATAAAGTGAAATAGATTAGTGTCTTCATCATGTTCGTTTGTAGTTTCCGATTACCATGTGTTTGGTTGATAATAATGTTGACTTTCTTAAATGTTCCCGTCGTGTTTGGTTGTTCTCCATGGACACCACTTGTGCTTTAATAACTTCGACTTATTTAAAGGTGTTTTCGCCTATTATGCTGGCTTAAGGCTGAGACTTGTTGCCTGTGATCGTCGAAGGACTTGTATTGTAGCAGAATGTGGGATGGAAGAAGAAAAACAAACTTTTAGTACCGCTGGTAAGATGAAGCTTTTTGTCTGAATTTGGATTGTAGAGTAAAATTGCAATGAAGAATAACTTACAGAACTGGTTGGCGCCTATACGTCTTATTCTATAATTAATGGAGTGCCGATGTCCTGTTCAAATTTACGTGACATTTGGATCTAACCCACTTAAGGTCAACACCTTCAGTTTCACGTAAGAAGATAAAACAGGAAAAGGCAAAAAGAGAACTCTTGTTTGCGCCCCCACCCACTGGTTCTACCACCCCGTCAACCCTCGTAGTAAGTGCATGATAATGTGACAATAAAGTTTCATTTTTGGTTAGATATGGATGATTGAAATAGACGAAAATTCCTTTTGATACATCAATTTTTAATTGTATTAAAGGTTTTCAACCTTTTCTTATTGTCACACTTGTATTTCTAATTTTTTCGTAGTTGTTGTCTCCACAAATACATGGTACCGTGGACAAGTAATATAGAATAAGTAGAGTATCGATACCACAAGAATTGCCCATTAATCACTTTAATTAAGCCCATGTTTGGTGGGGATTAAAATTAATTTTTTAATAGATTTTGATAAAAATTGATGAAATATATAGTTTGAAAAGTTATAGGTCTCATAATATATGTGATTAAAATTGAATGTCGACTTTAACTTAGATTAAGCCCTCGCTTGATACCCATTATTTAAAAATACATTTTCCCTTTTTTTTTCAACCGTGTACTCGTCAATAAAATGATATTACAGGCAAACCCAAATTTTTTTCTTATTTTTTTAACCACAAATTCTACATCAATATACTATTCTAAAATATATTCTTCAATAAAAATGGGGCTGAAACGAGTTTTAAAATTTAGATTTTAATCTCTACCAAATATGGATTAAAACTAACTTTAATTGGGACACGGATTTAGAATCTGTTTGGTACCGATTAAAATCTAGATTTTAATCTAAGTCAAAGTCAATAATTCATTTCAACCATATATTTCATAAGTTTCATAACTTTTTAACCACACATTTCACCAATTTCTATCAAATTCTACTAAAAATCTGATTTCAATACCCACAAACAGAGGCTTAATAAGAAGTTTTTGACCTCAAAAAGTGAAGCCAACAGGGCCCTTAATCACCTTGTCTACTTCACCCTCCTGACCTTTCTCCAATTGTCGTAGCTCTGCTGGAGAGCATATTGAAATGGCAACTACCGTCTATCCAAAGGTTAAGAATGTGAAGAGCAACAATTTGGCTAGGGTTTTATATTAATCTCAGTTTCCATGCAAAATGGTGGAGTATGTCATAAGTGTCATAATTGTCCTAAAAGAGTCTTTTATAGAAATCGGAGAGAGTTTGTTTAATGTCAATGCATTTCTTTTGAGTAAAGTCATTTATGACAATACGAGTCTTATGTCTCCCAACATCACCCTTTGAATCCCTCCTGATTTTAAATATCTATTTACAACAATGACCTTTGTACCTTCAGACGATGAGATGATTACACAAACGTCATTATCTTTCATGGACTTTATCTCTTTATTAATGACATCAATACACTCTTGAAAATTATTCCTTTGCATGGCTTGATAAAAGTTAATTGGTCAACTCTTTTCTATCAATCTAATGTCATTCTTAATTTCTTAGAAAAATACTATAAAATCATCTGAAATTGTTTTTCTCCTTTTAATAGTGAATTTCTTTAATGACATTTGACTTTGATGCTGTTGAGTTTGTTCTTCTAGAACAATCTCTTGATTATGTATAAGGGATTTTGTAATATTATATTGATTCGAAATTATTTTTTGAATAAGATTTGGAGTAAGAATTTATCCCTAATCCTGATCATTGTCAATTGCATATTCTTTCTCAAAAATAAAATCTTTAACTTTAAAACCTTATCTCCCCCCGCAAACTATACATTCTCAAAGAATCAAACATTTACCGTTTCGAAAATTGACCTAATATTGTGATTTTTAAAAATTTGTAACCCATTAACAGTTGCTTTATGTAAAACTTAATTGAGAATTTAAGCTGCAATTTTAAGTGCTTCTTCCTTGAGAGATTCTCGCAAGGTGAAATGACTAATCATACTTCTTACCATGTCCTTAAGTGTTATGTTCTGTCTCTCAATAACACCATTCCTCTAAAAAATTTAGTAAATGGCTCTGGACATTGTTCTCCTGATCCATCAAATCTGCCATAATATTCACTACCATGAATAGATCTAACGTGTTTTATTCTTTTATTGAGTTGATATTTAACCTCATACTTATAAGCCTTGAACATGTCCAGTGATTGAATTTTTTTATAAATGAAATATAGGTAACCATAATGAGAAAAATTGTCTATGAACGTAATAAATGACTATTGACCATTCCAAGATGCCGAAGAGAATGGCCCACATATATCCGTATGAATTAGTTATAAAACGTTCTAAATTTTACGGGCACCTAATTTCCTTATATTTTTTTTTTGGTTTTTCCCTTAATGTAATTAATAAAAACACTTAAGTTTGAAAAATTAAATGAATTAAAAATTCCTTCTAACACAAGCTATTCCTTATAAGAGACAACCGTATTAAACAAATATATGTTATCATAACAGATAAAGAACTGGTACCTACAATATTTGAATTGAGAAAAAGACTAAATTGAATAGTTTCAATTAAATAAGAGTAACCGAATTTGTCCAACATAGAAACAGAAATCAAATTCTGTTTAAAAGACGATATCTCAAATGTCTCTTTCAAATCTAAACAATAACCAGTTTTAAATAATAATCTAAAAGTTCTTATAATATCAACTTTAATTGATTTACCATCGCCCCACATAGATGAATCTTTCAACGTCAATTGACTTTTGACTGTTCAAGCAATCTCGCATAGACACACTTATGTTAATAGCGACACCAGAATTTATCCACTAAATGTGTCTTGATATTGAAACCAAATCAACTTTAGAACAAACCAAAGTGAGAAGTGTATTTTTCTTTACATGCCAAGCGTGGTATTTAGTACAGTCCCTCTTTATGTATTCCAAATTTTCACAAGAGTAACAGTCAAATGATTTATCCTTTTTAGGCTTGTACTGTCTCTTTTGAGCAAAACCAAATGCAGATTCCTTATCCTTTAACTTGACCTTAGAGGTACTTGCCTCTCTTACTTTAGACTTTCTTTTTCTTGTACACAATTGCAATGAGCTCATCAAAAGTCCACTTCTCATTTTGACAATTGTATCTGACCTTAATTAACTGAATTGTGCAGGAAGATAAATCAAAACGAAATGCACAAGCATGTCATCAGTCGACTCAAACTTTAATGCCTTTAGTTTTGAAGCAAGATGAGACATATCCATGATGTATTCCCTTGTGTTTTCTTTAGCCTTACACTTTATTGAAACCAAGTTCGGCCGATGCATTCTAGTTTCGCCCTTATCGCCTTTTGTAAAGTGGTTTTCGATTTCTTTAAGAAATTCCTTGTAGTGATTACCTTGTCGGACACAATACTCCTGAATGTTGCTAGAATTCCACACTTCATGGTCATAAAATTTATACGATTTGAACAATTCCACTTATCCGTGTCCCATTTTATTAGCGGAATATTTATTCGTAAAAGTAGTGGGTTGTTCAGTCCTTAACGCAAGGTCTAGAACCATACCACCAAGAACAATACAAACATTTGCTTTTCAGCCCTTAAACTTTGGTCCAAGCAAAAGAATTGAATTGATGTTTGCAAATATTGCAGAAGTGGGTGAATTAACTGATAGAGAACTTAAACCTAATTAACATGTTCACATGAGAATCCATATTGAGCAATCAATAAATTCAAATAATGGTGGGCCTCATCAAAAGAAATTAAGCACAACATTGACATTTAGTCTCTGAACATAAATATCAACTTATAAATGATATTCTTGGTTTAGTAATTAAATATTGATAATAAGTCATGTCAAACATTAATTCTATTTTTGGATCAACTCAATTTCGCATAAAAAATAAACTTTATAATTGTCAAATATTTATTACCACATGTATGCAAATAATTCGACCAAATATTGACATTTCTCTGGATCGATCAATATCCGCATGAATTATATACACACAACTTTCCTAATATTCCAAAAAAATTAATCAAGACAATGAGATGTTACTTTGGTAACATGTTGCTTCATTTAATTTATTTTAAAAAATTAGTAAACCGAAAGAAACTATAATTTCAAGATTTGAATTTGATTGTCCTTTCATTTTTTTTAAAGAAAAGGACAGTGATGCCATGGAACTGTTCCTGGACGCTTCTCAAGTCTCAACTATTTTATATGAGTTTGTTCAAGTGATTTGGCATTGGAATTCCAACAAATTATACTTACACCTCACAGCATCATCCCTGGCTATTGTGCAGGTAGTAGGTCTAAATCGAAATCCTTTACAAGTCAAATATCCTTAATCCAAATTACTCAAAATACAAGTTGCAATTATAAATATACTCAAATTCAATAATTAATTTCTAAAGTTGTCAAATTTGAAGAACATCCAAAAATCTAAAATTTAAAATCGGGGGCAAAAATTCGCATCCTAAAATTAAAGAATTGCAAAACCTAATATACAAATTTCATCCATTAAATACTTTCTTGAATCTCAATGGTTTAACATGAATTTGACTATGATAACACTTGTTAGAATTTGTATTAAAACTTTAAACCTCGAGAAATTGAAAACATAATTACTTAGGGGTTATTCTCTTTGTGTTTTAAGTTTTGAATTCATTTTGGGTTTTGTATTTTGAGTGTTCATTTTAAGATTGTTGAAAATGTGTTCTTTTTGACATTTTGAAAAATTGTTTTAAAAATACCCAAAACATGTTTTGAAAATTTTTGTCTGATTATAACTAAAAACACTCAAAATGACAAATTTATAGTTTTGTGTTTTCTTTGTAAATTTTTAACTTGTTTTCAAAAACGTGTTTTCGAAAATAGGAAAGAGAACGTGTATTCACTGTTTCGAAAAATCGAAAATAGAAAACGGCTTGAAAATGGCAAAGAGAATATACCCTTAATTGCCAAGATCTTCCATGTCAAATCACCTAGAGAATTATTAAATGCGGGACATACTTTAATTTAGGGCTTGTTTGGACCACTTTTTCTTGTATAAGTAGAAAAAATTCACCCGTTATAACCATAAACGCTAACAAGGTGTAGGGCACTGATCTACTTTCACTGTATCTACTCCACATGAGTTGCCCATTTTTACCCTTATCGTGCTCTTCCTCACCGACACTGAACGGAAATTGTTCTTATCTCTCCTTGGAAATCCATTGCTACAGCTCATGGCCTCCATCTCTAGTTTTTAGGTGAACAAAAATTTATCATCAGCTGCACCGCTACTGCCGTGCTTACATATTTTTGCAAATCCTACAACTGCCTTCACAGATCGACGACACTTTTTTTTTGGGTTTCAAGTTCAGGTTCGACGGCACATTTTTTGGGTTTCAAGTTTAGGTTCGACGGCAACTAGCTGCAGCTCCTTACGTAGTCCTTTTTTTTAAAGGTTAGTGAGACGGCCTTTGAATTCCCTCAACCACATTATTTATTTTGAAATCCATTGATAAGAACAGGGAAAGTATTACCGATTGGATTTTGAACGTATTTCATTCTTTCACTGGATGATGGGTATTCGAAATTGCATACCCATAACTCTATTGTTGGATCTTCAATTGCAACATGCTACACCCACGATCTCAATTTTCCAAGTAACAAAAAATCGATTTCCAACAGGAAATAGACCTTCGGACCTGCTGCAGGGGACTCCAGGTGCTGCTGTATTCAAATTTCATTGATAAGGCGACAAAATTTCATTTCCAATTGTTTCCCATACAATGTTTCCATTCAATTTGCAGGTATTTCATTCAATGGGCAGCCCGACATTTTGAGTTTCTTTTGTTTTTTTTTGGTTTCTTGTTCTTGCTTGTGTTTAAGATGCTTCAAATTTCATTCACCTTGGAAATCCCACAGATTGGTAACCAAAACTGGGCTATTTCATCCGTTATAGTTGATGATTACTCGATTGGTAAAGTGTCCAATAAATATGCGAGATGGAGAGATGCTGAGAGACGAAGCTTTATAGCCGCTTGTTAAACTGCGATTGCCGAAGGGCATCGACATGGTAAGTGTTTCACGAAAGCTGGCTGGGATCGTGTCGTTACCTTGTTCAACTCCATATCCGGCCATAATTGGAGCAAAATCCAAGTTCGCAACCACTGAGATACAATGTTTCGGGAGCACAAAAGGTTTACCGAACTGCTTTCCTGTACGGGGGTTGAGTACAACCTATCTGATGGTCGGATAGTTGCATATGAGGAATGGAATAGAAAAATTAAAGCAATTTGGATGTCTTGCTTTGCTACTTCATATCCAGTACAAATCTTGTTTTTTATTGGATAATCGGTAGTTACGTTATTTAATATATTATTTGTCTGTACTTTCGATAGTTGAGAACTATGGTGGAGAAAATTGTTAGGAAGACTTACATTTTGGCCGGAATAAAATGGGGTACCACATGTTTTGTGAATTTGAAAATTGGGTCTATTGGCATTACAAGAAAATAAAGATTACAAGGACTTCAAGGACAAAGATATCAGCGAGATATACACCCAATATCATCAGCTTTTTGGGGATAGCTACGACGGGATAAATATGCAGTAACCCCCACGAAGCTATGTAGTACGGGCTTCAATTTGTTCGAGGACAGTGCATCCGAGGACCTAAGGGATGGGATCCCTATGGATTGAGAGAGCACTGGGTCGAGTGACGAGGGGAACTATATCTCTAGTGTTAATTTGTGTGGACCTCATAGCGGGGAGAAGAGGAAGTCGGGTTCCAGTTCCCGTAAAAGGAAGAAGAAGAAAGTTTCAGCGAAGGATTTGTCTTACTCCGTTGATTGGGTGGATAGTGCCGCCGAGGAATGGCAGCAAAGATGAACAAAATTTTGAACCCGGAAAAGAAAGTAGGTGTGGCTTGCGTGGAGGAGTTGCTGGAGGCAGGAAGGCTCAAATGATGCACACCCTTGTACTTCTTTGCTTGTACGCTTCTGGCACAAAAGCATTTTCGAGACATGCTCGGCATCATGCAAGATGCCGATGAGAAATTTGAGTGGATTGAGTGGCAATTCAACAAGGAGAACGAGTCACGTCCTTAGTTTTTTGCTAAATTAACTCTAAATTTGTATTCGTATTTTCATGTTTTTTTCCTTTTTATTTGTTTTTGTTTGGGTATTACTTTTTCAGATTTGTAGTTTTATTTTTGTATAATATGTATTGGTATGTACTTTTAAAATTTTTACAATTTGTCATGTGATCGAATAGCTACTGGAAAGCAAAAAAGTATGAAAAGGTTCACATGTGCCATTGTACAATCAGCCTTTATTTTTTCTTGTCATGTACGAACACTGATTTGAAATTTCATGAAACAAAAAACACGTGCAAACAGTCTAAACTTGTGTATATAATACTACTTGGGATGATTGTTATGATAGTAACACATCTTTTCCTTCAACGAAGGCGTCAATATTTTCTCATTTTTTTCCAAACTTACTAGCCAAATCAGTAACAACTACAATTACCTCATGGACTATATCTAATTTAACTGTGATCTTCAATCGGGATCCGAAGACGATGAAGAAGTCGATGATGAAGAGTTCGTTATCCAACTGGCAAATGATGTCACTAAATGGGTAACTTATTACTGAATCAAATCAAGCGATGCGACAAACTGCTATCGTAAACTTCTGCTAGAAACTGTAATATGTTTATGAAGAAAGCGATGGAGTAGAACGCACAAATATGTTATCAGGAGTTCCGGATGTACCCACAGCAATTGCGACACTAATAAGCGTGTCTTTACATACTTATTTGATTGTCAAAACATGATCAATTATTGATTAAAATGT
>CAIGRM010128758.1:0-10852 GCA_903798335.1 Fraxinus albicans
AATTATATAAATTTTATTTCATATTGGATTTATTCAATTATTAGTTAAATTTAGCGGAAAAAATAAGAAGTTTCTAATATGTTGAAACATAATATTTAATAATTAAAATGATTTATTTAACGATATTAGTAATTATCAAATTAAAATTAATTATATAAATTTTTTTCGATTACGTAAAATATTTAATTCTACAACAATCCGGCTGTTAACAGCCGGCTCAATAATCCGGCTGTCAACAGCCAGTTTCATAAAACCGGCTGTTAACAGCCGGATTTTCAACACAGCTGGTAGCGAAGCCAGCTGTGTTGAATCGCCGGAAATGACCATTTCTGGTCATTTCCCGCGACTTCAAGCTCCTCCAACTCAAAAATCTCCCTCCCTGAACCTTAAAACCAACTCCACAATCACACAAAACTAAATAAAGAAAATAAAAGTATATAAATTCAAACTAAATCTATGAAAACCCTCACTTTTAATGACAATAACCAACCTTTCAAGTCGCCGGTGAGAGTGTCGGTGGAAGGAGAGTCGTCGGTGAGATGGGTCGGTAGAAGGAGAGTCGACTGTGAGGAATTTTCCTTTTGACAAAGTGAGGGTATTTTTGGCTTTTTCGAAATTAACCTACATTTTGACTTTTTTTTTCTTTTAAAATTCTATTTCATAGTCAAATGTCACTTTGGAAATACACTACAGTGTAAATGTTATTGTCATGTATTTCCTCAAAAATTTGGGCAAAATGAAAAGGGAGGTGCTACAAGTATATCAGGGTGTACATAAAAGTGTCCATAATGGATACCCGACATCTCTTCATTGGATAAAGTGCCGACCCCACCTGCACTTCATCCAATAGGGACGTGTCGAGTGTCCATTATGGACACTCTTATGTATCTCATAATGTACAAGTAGCATTTTCCAAATGAAAAATGGTATAACTACTTGAGCAAATTGAAAAGTACCCCATCTTTCTTTCGTTCTCTCTCGGTCTCTCCAATAACGACACAAACGGCGGCGACCGAAACAAGAGACGTCGTTTTCCGGCGACCAGACGTAAATTAAAAGCCAGGAGATGAAGATTTTTGTGAAAACCCTAAAAGGCACTCACTTCGAGATCGAAGTGAAACCCGAAGATACTGTACATCCATTTCTCTCCCTTTCACGCTCTTTCTATGCATATTATTTTCTGATGAAGTGTGCAGAATATGTTAAATTGAATTATTTCTTAAATTTCGTGTGATTGTAGTATAATTAGGGTTAAGATATTGTTGTGGCTTTTGGGATTCTGGTTTTTCTATTGTCTAGTCCGTAATTTCTTCTCTAATTATGACCTTTTTGGTCCTGAGTTCGATTCATTTTGTTTCATCCCTACTGGCTTGTTGCCTTGAATTTTCAATGTCAGTACCCATTTTCAATGTATGGTGGTGTTACTACGTGCTATTACTCGCTGAACTTTCCATCAAACTATGTTAATTGTTTTGAGTCTGCTGACAGTTAGTTAAATCTCTGTTAGCGAGTGACATTGAGAATAGATGGAGAGAGGGATAACTACAATAAGAATAATATAACAAATTATCGTTCCATAATCTATTAACAAACCCCAAATCACAAAACATTATTACAATTTTAATAAATCACAAATTACCAATCCGTAAATAACAAATTATCAAAAATCACAAACCTCAAAACACATTGTTGAATTGAGCCCAACATCTTCTCAATTGATTTTTTTTCACTTATCCTAATTTTCTAAACAAAAATTTCCAAATCACAAATCAAAACTCATAAATAATAAATCAAAACTCAATGATAGTGCAACATAAAAGAAACATCATGAAAGTTTTAGTTCCAAATTTTAATGCACTATGTCGATTCTAATAAATTATGAATTCTAAAAGACCTAGCTGGACATTGCTGCTTGCTATTCCTCCTTTTTTTTAACACACATTTACCACATGTAGGCTGGACAATAAAAATGCTATATACAGCAAATTAGGGCTTTTAACAAACTATCCACAATTGCTCAACTTGAAATCAAAAAATGCAATTAACAAACATAAAATCTTAAATTGCATAATTAAACATGCTAAAAAATTATTAATCAATTAAAGATGAACTTACGCGAAAAGATGAATCTATCGAGCAAGATCTTGACGACGAACAAACCAAAAGAGAAGAAAGGGTCTGCCGCCGCTCACGGATTCGACACGGTGACTCCGACCATCAGAGACTCGAGTCGTCCAGTTCGACGATTCGTCGAAGTCGTCTGGCATGGCAGGCTGCAGCAAGAGGTGGAGGCATCAAAGTGGAACAGTGGAGGTTGGAACGTGAATCATGATGAGGGTTTTGATTTGAAACCTTGCACTCAAATCGTTTCGGTATATATTCTGTATTCATATATGGATGAATGATAATGGATCATTGGATTTGGGCCTCAGAATTGTGATGGTCTCAATTAAAAACAAAGGCCCAAACAAAAGGCACAACGAAAAAAAAAACATAGGCAGAAATCCAGACCTCGCTGGTCGCCATCCCCTTCTTCCTTCTACCGATCATTGTTCCGGCGGAGCCCAGCATGCTCGGCCGCCCCCCTCGCCGGGTGCTGGGTCCACCGCTGAGTGGAAGGGAGTGGAATGGAGAGCAAGAAAAAGAACTGGTGGTAATTGGCGTTTGTTTACTATTATAATATTGAATATGGGATAATTGTCCAGCAGAAAATGTTACTGCTATAGATCCACTTTCAGTATATTTTTACCATACAATCCTCTTCAACCCTTTTTTCAGAAACAGAAAAGCATTCACAATTCTTCTTAACTGGGTTTAAATAGTTCATTCTTCTTTAGTCCATCTGGACCATCGATATAATCTTAACTTTACGCAAGTTCATGATGGGAGCTTTGCAGGAACAATCATTTTTGGGTTAGGACAGATGATTTGCAACAGAATTTATCTAATTTTACTACAGACAAATGTAATAGTTCAGTAAAAGGCTGAATCAGCATATATGTGCTGGTGAACATTGGCTCCACTGCATCTCATTCAACTAATATTCAGCCTGCCAAAGTATTTGACGTGCTAAACATGTTTTGAGAATATATTCATTTTACTCTACGTATAGTTTGCAACTTTGCATTTTATGTAATTTTTCCGTTAATTCTTAGCCCTTTGTAATTGAAATGATAAATGACGGTCAACTATTTGCAATGTGAATAGTGGCTGTCAGCCTGGCACAGCCACATAAGCTTGTGTATTCAATTTTTTGGTTCTCTGTTAGTTTGATCTTTCTTGGTGGTTTATTAGGTGACAGATGTGAAGAAGAATATTGAAACAAGTCAGGGTTCAGATGTCTATCCTGCTGCCCTGCAGATGCTTATTCATCAAGGGAAAGTTCTTAAAGATGAGACTACACTAGAGGAGAACAAAGTTGCTGAAAAAAGTTTTGTTGTCATTATGTTGAGCAAGGTACCTATTATCCATGTATACAAACCCATGACTTCCATATGATTAGCTTGAGAAGCATGAAAATCATATCAATAATGATCTGCAAATCATAGGGATACAATTTGATAGAAATGTATCATTGCTAATATGATAAAGGAGGGACCAAATTGTCTAGAGTAGATGATCTAACTTTTTACAGTTACATTTGCTATTACACAGCAACCAAAGCTGTTTTTATTGGTGTAATAAAATGCTTCCCTTTCTTTTATTTACCATTTTTTAGGTTGTGCATACGCACGCATGTTATATATATATATATAAACATTTCACCTATCTTTATTATATAAAGAATGAAAATAGTATCAATTGCATTCTGTGTGGTCTCAAGACTGAATTTCGCAACTCATTATGTTTGCACTGTGCAACTACTGTAGAACAAGGCTTCATCAAGTGAGGGTTCAACTGCATCTGCTGCTCCTTCAAGTACTGTGAGTGCATCTGACACAATTTTGCTTGGTGTTTGAGTAGTGTAGTTTTTTTATCCCATTAGTTTGGGAAAGGGATTGATATAGATTATTTACCTTTGGGAAATGGATGAATAAAGATTAAAGTAAATAACATATGTTTGCAAGATTAATGTCTTTTAGTTTGCTAATGTATTATGTATTTCACCTTTGCATTCTTTCAACCATGCGTGCAATGTCTGATCCAGAGGGGGCAATCTTGGGGTAACTGCCTCCAAATTTGAAGATTTTGATTTCATTTCCTCATGGACTTTGGTTTTAGTACAATGCCTAAAGAAAATGAGGTCCTCCGCAGACATTTTCCAACCCTACTTCCCCCATACAAGAACAGAAATCCCGTCAAAAATTATATTAAAATTGGTAAATAGCTAGGCCCTCCATAGGGGGGAAAAATACCCAAGATGTTTTGCAGCCCTATATTTAAATAGTAGATACTTCACTCGCTGATTGATTTGTTCTGGTAACTTTCTCAATGCTACATGTATCTGCATGTTATTGAGGTTATGAAGTGAACCTAATTTTGGATGCATTTCTTTATGATAGATTTAATCTGTGTTGGCTGTCATTTGTTACAGTGATGTACCCAACATGTAAAACATTGTTAAGCTTCCTCGGGAACTAAGATAAAATCTGATTAGGAGTGAGTTCTGTCTACTTTGTCTTTTGGCTTGCGTTAAGCATTGGGATGTCACTGAAGCCCTTGGCGGACTCGTAAAAATAGTTTCATTTATGTCCTCAAGGTGCTTCCTGTACAAATGTATTTCCTTGTATCTTACTAATGTGCCAAATCTATGATCTCGATAAAGCTTGCATTTCTTTATGCACTATTACATCAAGAAGGGAAGTTGATGTACAAGTATATGCTATTATGATGCATTTGATTGGTGGGATGAGTGCTAATTCTTTTCATCTATTCAGACCCAACCTGCATATAATACAGCCCTGCCAACGCAGCCTGTAACGGCACCTCAGCTTCCTGCATCAACAGTTGTCCCGTGAGTTACTTCCATCACATTGCTCAAGTTTTCAGCTATGTAGGTAAAGAGATTCTTCTGTTTTGGGTTTTGGTTTAATTTTTTCCATTTCTATTGGATGTAGTCCACTATCTGTTCCTGCTGCTGCTGCTGTGCCTGCTCCCCTTTCGTGAGTAGACGTGTTCTTGAAGATATAATTTTCTGACTTTTCTTGCACTATTCAGTATTAATTTTTTTTTTTCTTTTTTTTTTGTTCGAAACAGTTCAGTGACAGATGTCTATGGTCAAGCAGCATCAAATCTTGTTGCTGGAAGCAACTTGGAGGCTACTGTTCAAGAAATTCTTGATATGGGTGGAGGAAGCTGGGATAGAGACACAGTTATTCGTGCTCTACGTGCTGCATATAACAATCCAGAGAGGGCTGTTGAGTACCTTTATTCTGTGAGTCTTCTCTCAAGGATTCTTCATCTTACCCAGATTTTACCTTTTTGGTGACCACACTCCTTTTGCCAAAATGAAAATTTTGACTGCAAGAACTGCATAGATGAATTATTTTCCTCTGGTTTCTTGCATTGTTTATTGAGAACTGGAATTTCCATTTCTTAGTTCCATCTTTTATAACCCAGTGGAAGGATTTTATTTCAGGGTATTCCTGAGCAAGCAGAAGTTCCTCCTGCAGGCCATCCTCCAGCGGCTCAACCTCCTGCTAGTGAGCAGCCTGTGAATTCTTTGACACAGGCCACACATCCAGCAGTACCTTCCAGTGGGCCCAATGCTAATCCTTTAGACCTTTTTCCACAGGCAGGAAATTTTCCTTGACTATAATTTGATCTTCTATGAAAGAACAAAAGAAATTACTTCTAATTGGTTTTATCTTTCTGGAACCAGGGCATTCCAAATTTGGGCTCAAATGCAAGTGCTGGCACCTTTGATTTTCTTCGGAATAGTCAACAGGTATGGAAGATGCTTTTCATATGAAACACATTATTCTCTTAACAAAAAAATATGTTTTTATTATATTGTTCATTCTTTCTTCTCCTCTTTGCAGTTTCAAGCTCTGCGAGCCATGGTGCAAGCCAATCCACAAATATTGCAGGTACTGATTTTTCATATCCAATACACTTTCAGTTCATGGGTTGTAATGCTCTTTTTTCCTGTAATGATATCATTATTGGGACCTGCAGCCTATGCTTCAAGAGCTAGGAAAGCAAAATCCACAATTAGTGCGGTTAATTCAAGAGCATCAGGCTGACTTCCTACGCCTAATAAATGAACCAGTTGAAGGGGAGGGGTGAGAAGTTCTGCTATAGTTTTACCTATATCTTGGTCCACACTGCAACTTTGATTTGGTTATATGCTTTTATGTTCATGTTCCTCTAGAACTGTGTTCCACCCTTAATTCTTTTTGCCTCTTCTCATGACTGATAACATAATTACAATAATGATTTAGGAACATATTAGGGCAGCTTGCTGAAGCAATGCCACAGACTGTGTCGGTCACGCCGGAAGAGGGGGAGGCCATTGAACGTGTAAGTTTTTCATTACCTATCTAGTTCAATTTATGATGAATACGTAAATTTCATTTCATTGGATAATCATTTTCATTAACCATTCCTACTAGGTAACCGTAACTTGAACTTTTGTCTATGCTGATAGAATAAATTTGAAGTTCCCTACAATTTTGAGATAATGCATGTTTAACAGCTCATATCACATAGTTTTTGTTATTGGACCTCGATGCTGCTCAGCAAATATTGTACTCTTTAAGATCTGAATAATACCACCTTTTAAGCTTGCAGATTGTCAATTCAAATACTTCTAGGAAGCTTTAATTCCATTCTTATCCAAATTGGAATGATAATTTATTGTTAGTGAATGACACTGGGAGTCTTCCAATTTAGATTTAGTGCTTGTTTTGTGTTTCCTTACAAGTTGCTGAAATTATAATGTGATAGAAATGAGTGGTGGATAAGTATGTGGTAGTTGTGGGTCTACGAAATGTATGGTTAAAATTAAAGTTTGACTTTGACCTTTAAATTATAAGGAACTTATAATGAAATTCAAACAAGTCATAATGTTTGTGATGACTATTATTAGGATGTCTTCTCAGAATTTGTGGCATTTGGATGTTAATATTGCATTTTACTGTTGCATTTAGTGATGGGTAAATGGACATTTCTAAACACGTGACATAAGTCATGTCTGATGAAAGTGTTCATCTATCCAAAATACATTCTGATATGTTGCCAATATTAACACCCTAATCTTCAGCAAGACTTCTTAAATAACATTTGGAAACTACTAATTTCTGACTTGAAGCATGCTTATTTGCAATTAGACTCATTTAAATTTTGGTAATTATGATTAGACTCAGACAATACCCCCCCTGTTACCTGCTCCTGAACTCTTGATGAAGGTATTATTTCACAATAAGACACGTGTAGAAAAATAATGCATGGGTTGATGACTCAGGTCTTCTGAGTATTTTCCATAACAAATCTCTGCCTTCAGAATCATATGAAGATCCCATCAAAACCATGGTGGAACTAGAACTGAAAAAATGGCCATTTGATCTTTGCCTTCATGCTTCTTAACAGCGTCAGAATCATATGGAGCATTCTATTTCTTTTGCTGATAGTTAGTGCAAGTCATTTTCAAATCATGTGTTATTCTTCTATGACACGTAAATTATCATAGTCACATCATGATCTGCTTGTGACAAGCTGTTAATTTGATTTGCAGCTTGAAGCCATGGGTTTTGATCGAGCTTTGGTATTGGAAGTATTTTTTGCTTGCAACAAGAACGAGGAACTCGCGGCAAACTATTTATTAGATCACATGCACGAGTTTGATGATTGAAGCTGGTTGAAATTACTGGATTCTTTTCATATTCATTTACTAGCCACTTCTTGTTTACTTCTCTTTATGTGCAATGGCTTTCCCTTGCCATGTGGATTTTTTTGGTTTTTTTCTAATGACATTGTTCATATTGGCTCTGTTTATACTTTGGATACACAAGGTAGAACTGTTTAAATATTTGCCAACTTATTGTACTTTCATGTCTTCATTGAAGCATTAACAGAGCTTTAGATATTCTCCTCACATGTTTGGTAAGTTGAATCGACCACCGTTGGGCAATAAAAGAACCATCTGTTGCTTGGAAATCCATGGCTTCCTTTCCGGCATATTCTTAAGCTCTTCCCCAAGCATCCTTTTTTCTGTGCCGAAAATTATATGGGCTTCAAAGGAATAGTGCCATGGCCACCTGGAATCACTTGGTCTATTGCTATTCCAATGTTCTTTTCAATACATGTGAATTTTTCTGCATCGGTTTTGGTTTTTTCAGTAGCTTCACTACAACTCCCAGCTTGTCCTTTTCTGGGTTATTGTTTTCTTTATTTGGGAGTAGTGTTTCATGGATTAATGTTATCTTTAATGAGCTATGGATTTCAATAATATACTTAAATTTGGTCATTGACACCTAAAAAAGTATGTTAAATAAAAATGAATATAGCTCAATAAAAGTTTATTAAAAAGGCAAAATGAGGAGTCCAAACAGAAAGCATTGATGGAGTGTGTAAAATTTTTATTCCTACATTGTTTGATGGCTATTATTGAGGAAAAAAATGATAATCAAAATGAATCCAAACAGAAAGCGTTGATTGTTCCTTTTTTTTTTATAAAATATGTTTTAATTCAAAAAAAATTCCACATGTATAATATTTGTTTGACTTGGCACGAAATTATCGACGTCAGACGCCACCTAAGAATTTCGTTAGCCATGTCAGCACCCAACAAACAGATTTTTTGACGGTGATGAATGGAGAGGTAAATAGCAAAGTTGAGCGACTATCGTGAAGCACAATGAAGTTCGGTGAGCAGTCTGTGACCATAGTATAAGTTCAGTGACTTTTGAAACAATTCACTCGTTGCTAACAATTATGTGCTTGGAAGTAAGCGTTGACATTGCGCGTATGAGTATTTCAGATAAGCCTATAGAATCTCTTAACCGATGGCTCTAATACCAAATTGGTTGTGATGCCCTTAGTAGATACCACAACAGCTAAACTACTAGCTAAGACCCTTGATTTTTTTCCTTGATATTGTGTTTTTGAACCCACGAAAAATTTACACATTCATACTATTTGAAGTAAGGTGAGCCATTTCAATTTACTTGAATCCAATAGGAGCAAAACTAATAATGTGGAATGTAAACGTATTAGTTATTGTTGTCATGAAATAAGTACCATAATAAAACGTTAGTGTTGGGTTGGTAGGTCATTGATTGTAAAACTAAAGAATGTAATGAACAACTTGACGTAAGTAAAAACTAAATAATAGTAGTACCAAATTATGCATAGTACTATCAACAGCTTACTTCTTATAAGATTGTAGTATTATGGGGTTATATACTTAATTAGTATTATTCCAGTTTACTAATTAAGCAATATAATAATTCGGTATTATAATACTACAATGTCATAGTTTTATGCTATAACTATGTATTGTATTAAATAGCATTATACTGTAAATGTATGCTATGGAACTATGAGAGAATCTGCACACTATCATGCTAATAAATTCGTGTAAAAAATTAATAAATGAACTTAGTAAGTAAAATTAGGATATTAGTATCGTTAAATGGTTAATGAGATTATGAGTATAACAATTAATAGAAAAATTAAGTTTAGCATAAAAGGTCAATAAGTGGTGGCTAAGAGATGTTCTACGGCATTCCCAAAACGTACGAACAATTCATGACATCTCTAAAATAAAAGATAACTCACCACTATAGGTTATTCACGCAAAATTGATCTCCTACCAAACCCATCGTAGACAATAAACATTAGTAAGGATATAGGACATATCACTAGCATGGTAACGTTCCACACCTTTCCTAGTCCTTACATAACCACATAAATTCGGGTTCGAATGGTACAACCCCGTCTATTTCTTTGATATTGAGATACTCATGTCCACACTCCGTCTTCATCCACTTTTGATTTACAACTTCAAAATAAGCACGCTCAATTATCTGAAATTTTAAACATAAAATAGTGAACTTCGGTGCAAGTGAGTGCCAATGCACATAACAAAGTCCATATACATATTCATATATAAAATTGTTCTTCAAGTGTGTGTTTTCTTCTTCTAAGCTTGTTCAATCCTATAAACCATTTGTTTGGAGTCCTTTTAAGCATCAAAATCAATCCTAGAGCTAGATGGGATAAATTTAGTTTGAGGATTTCAAGGTTTTTTTCCCCCGATGTTTTATTACTTTCCTTGGTTCTCTTCTCCATTCTCCTCGAAAGATCTATTATTCCAACACAAAACGCCTTGATCGTTAAGATGAGGCCATGTGCATTTCCATCCAACGATTATTATTTTCCCTCCTTTAATATAAAAGATCACACTTAGGCCCTGTTTGATTGGCATTATTTTCTAGGGAACTAGGAAAATATATGAGTGCCAATGCACATAACAAAGTTCATATACATATTCATATATAAAATTGTTCTTCAAGTGTGTGTTTTCTTCTTCTAAGCTTGTTCAATCCTATAAACCATTTGTTTGGAGCCCTTTTAAGCATCAAAATCAATCCTAGAGCTAGATGGGATATATTTAGTTTGAGGATTTCAAGGTTTTTTTTCCCGATGTTTTATTACTTTCCTTGGTTCTCTTCTCCATTCTCCTCGAAAGATCTATTATTCCAACACAAAACGCTTTGATCGTTAAGATGAGGCCATGTGCATTTCCATCCAACGATTATTATTTTCCCTCCTTTAATATAAAAGATCACACTTAGGCCCTTTTTGATTGGCATTATTTTCTAGGGAATTAGGAAAATATTTTCCACTTTCCACTTTTTTGGTTGTTTGATAGGTGAAATTTTCCACCTTTAGCCCACACGTGTGCATT
>CAIGRM010128768.1:0-5000 GCA_903798335.1 Fraxinus albicans
TTTTTTTTTTTTTTTTTAATTGTCGATTGTTCTTACGTAATCTGTCTGTCAGCACACACGGTGAGTCGTTAAGAAGCAATAAATTGGAATTGCAACTCAGTTTAATCCTGGGAACTAAAGTAATATCTCTAAGTAAATTTAAAAATTGATCGAAGTTATTATCTATTGGTTGTATAGTTACAAACAGCAAATGAAGTTAAAACTGTTAGTGATGCTCAAATTTGATTCTTGATAACAAGGTGGAGATTGTAAGTGTGTAAAGTGCGTGCGTGATCCCAAGATTGGCCTAAAGTTGTGTTACTAATGGAAGATTTTAACTAGATTATGTCACCTGGCTTCCTCCAGATCGTCTGATTGGCTTCTGGATTATTTCAAAGGTTAAATCCATTCGTCCGAGCTTCTGGCATTCATCCAGTTCATCTTGAGAGCATAACCCCCTTTCGATTTGGGCTTTCTCTCCCTTTCTGATATTGAGTGATTCCTTGGTGAAATCTATTGAGGGAAGGAATGATGTTCCTTTTCATTGTATAGTTCAGATTAGGATTTGTGGTATGATTTTGGTGGTTTTTGGTGGACAGTAACTCAATTCTTGCATATTTGTTTAGAAGATACGTTTGTGTGATTTTATCTTGATTTTGGAACTGATTGTAACTTTGGTTGTCGTTCTGGCTATTTTAGTGCAAATCGAACGATATCCATTTTAATGGATGCTCATTAGGGGATTAGGCGTTAGAAGTGTCACCGAACCTCTGGAATTTCGGTATAAACAAATCTTTGTTTTCTTATTTTAATTTCTGCAAGTTTTACTTTCTGCACTACATTGATTTTGGGTTTGATCACTTATAATTGTATTTCTAGGCATTTATTAAACTTTTATTCGATCAAATCTCTAGCTTCCAACAACCAACTTAACACTCTTGTGATTTTTATGATTTCTTCAAAGGCTCCTTTTAATTCTGTCTTGCGTGAGTTGAATCCTTTTACTTCACAACATTAACTTTGTTCACAGTGCAAAGAATTTCTGTTGATTATAAGTTACCACTAGAATCACAGGTGTCAAGTTGCCCACAAAAGCACAACACAATCAAGCCAATAAGGTTTTCTTTCCCTATATTCTCAAGTTAACAGTTAAAATGGTGAATGTGTCGATGAAAGTCGAAAAACAGGCAATGCAAACGTAGAAATTTATATCGATTTTTCCTCACGAACTACATCCACTTTTCTTTCAACTTTTTAGATTCTATTACGATTCTAACAAACCACAGAACCCACCTCCTACAATTCGTTTTAGAGTAGGAATCTAACGGAATTACCGTCTTTTTGCTACGCCCTGCATAGGTATTGAAATGACACGAGTAAAGATCAAATATAAGTCCCTTTTCTGACAAGCATTCTTAATATCTCCAAAGCTAAGAAACAAAAACACAAGCTATTCTGTATGCTGAAGTTAAAAGTAACATCTTGTTTTGCTGCACAAGCCAATAGGTAAAATGGAAATTTGACACTCAATATCTAATATAAATTGGGAACTACATATTTTATTCGGCCATAGTAAAAATATAGAAATATAGCTAAGGAATTAAGTCATGAACATTCATGTTTGGTTATTTTCCCTCCTCCTGCTCACTGTAATCCCGAGTATCTCTCATCAATACGCGTGTGACAAGAATGATTCTACCACGAGCAACTTCGCCTTCTGTAACATGTCTTTGTCATATGCAGATCGAGCAAAGGATCTAGTTTCGCGCCTGAATCTCACAGAAAAGGTGCAACAATTAGTCAACAAAGCCACAGGCATATCGAGGCTTGGTATCCCGGCCTATGAATGGTGGTCCGAGGCACTTCATGGAGTATCTAACACGGGACCTGGTGTACATTTCAATGAAACGGTGCCTGGCGCTACTAGTTTTCCATCAGTTATTCTTTCAGCTGCAAGTTTTAATTCTTCCCTGTGGTACATTTTGGGACAAGTTGTGTCGACTGAGGGTCGAGCAATGTACAACGTGGGATTGGCTGGACTGACATTCTGGAGTCCTAATGTGAACGTGTTTCGTGATCCTAGATGGGGACGGGGTCAGGAGACTCCAGGGGAGGACCCTCTTGTAGTTGCAAAATATGCTGTCAATTATGTTCGAGGTTTGCAAGAAACGGGACAGGAGGGAAATTTTAGCAGTGAAAGTCTTAAAGTTTCGAGTTGTTGCAAGCATTATACTGCCTATGATGTCGATAACTGGAAAAGCGTTGATCGATTTCACTTTGACGCTAAGGTAGATATCCTACATTTTGCAAGAAAAAGTAAAGAAATTTGAAGAAGAATGGATTTTAAGTAATTAACTTCTGCTTATTCTTTTTTTTTGTTAATCCATTTTTTCAGGTGACACCACAGGATTTGGAGGATACATTTCAGCCACCATTTAAGAGCTGTGTAGAAGAGGGACATGTGAGCAGTGTAATGTGTTCATACAACAGGGTGAATGGAATTCCTACTTGTGCTGATCCAAATCTTCTTAAAGGAGTAATCAGAGGGCAATGGGGTCTAGATGGGTATGTTTCTTCCCCAAGTAAAATAAGAGCCCCATTAGCATAGAAGTTCATAATTACGCGCATATGACTGTTTGATAAGCTATAGAGACATTTCTATACAACTATGGCAGCCAGTAATTGAACTTTCCTGCTCAATACAGATACATTGTTTCAGATTGTGATTCTATCGAGGTTTATTACGATTCTATAAATTACACTGCCACACGGGAGGATGCTGTTGCACTTGCCCTCAAAGCAGGTATTATCAACTATGAACCACATTTTTTCATATAAATATATATATCATTTTTATTGAACGTTTCAGATTACTAGAGACTCGTTTTTACATCGTAGTGCAGGTTTGAATATGAATTGTGGAGATTTTCTAGGCAGGTACACAGAGAATGCAGTGAAATTAAGCAAGGTGGATGAATCAATTGTAGATCAGGCTCTAATATACAACTACATAGTACTAATGAGACTTGGTTTCTTTGATGGAGACTCCAAAATGCTTCCATTTGGAAAATTGGGACCGTCTGATGTATGCACAGAAGATCACAAATTGTTGGGTGTTGAAGCTGCAAAACAGGGAATAGTGTTGCTAGAAAACAATGGGATTCTGCCTTTGTCTAAAAATGACACAAAAAATTTAGCCATTATAGGTCCCAACGCTAATGTCACCTCAACCATGATAAGTAACTATGCCGGTGTACCATGTCAATACACTACTCCTTTACAGGGACTGCAAAATTACGTGCCATCTATCACATACGAGCCGGGATGCTCTGATGTGGGCTGCAACAAGGACAGCCAAATTGAGGCTGCAGCTAAGGCGGCAGCTGCGTCTGATGTGGTGATAATCGTGGTGGGGCTTGACCAGTCCATCGAAAGAGAAGGGCTCGATAGAATAAACTTGACATTGCCAGGATTTCAAGAGAAGCTTGTAAATGAAGTTGCTAACTCAACAAACGGATCTGTGATCCTTGTTGTCATGTCAGCTAGTCCAGTCGATATTTCCTTCGCGAAGAAAAATATTAACATTGGGGCGATTCTGTGGGTGGGATATCCTGGTCAAGATGGAGGTTCTGCCATAGCTCAAATCCTATTCGGAGACTATAATCCAGGTCTCTCTTTCTTCTAAGTTAATTATGAATGTGAAATTCACATTCCTTAGGAATTTAGGATATAGCTCAAAGAAATTTAAACCTTCTTTATTAAACTGTCGAGTTATACCCAGTACTGCATCCTAACCGTACATGTAACGTTCTTTTTTCTCAGGTGGGAGGTCTCCTTTTACTTGGTACCCACAGGAATATGTAGATGAAGTGCCAATGACTGACATGAATATGAGGCCTAATGCTTCAAAAAACTTTCCAGGAAGAACCTACAGATTCTACAATGGAAAAGCCATCTATGAATTTGGCCATGGCCTAAGTTACACAACATTTTCCAAGTTTGTAATATCTTCACCTTCCACCATCCTTATTAAGCAAAAATCCACTAATTCAAGTAAAGATATTCTTTCTTCAAACTTGAACACTCAACCAAATGGCCAAGCCATTGATGTCACATCAGTGGACTGCCAGGACTTACAATTCCAGGTGGTTATCGGGGTTAAAAATGACGGAAACTTTGATGGGTCCCACGTCGTGCTCTTGTTCTGGAAGCCGGGAAACACATCAGTCGTGACCGGAGCACCCAATATACAGCTGGTGGGATTTGATAGAGTGGAGGTGAAGAGAAGAAAAAATAACACTGTTACATTAAAGTTAGATGTTTGCAAGGATTTGAGCATTGCTGATGCAGATGGGACGAGAAAATTGATCACTGGTCAGCATACATTTGTGGTTGGTTCTTCCAGTGAACGCCAAGTAAAGTACAATTTCAATATTAGGTTGGCAAAAAGCAATGAAGAAGGAGGTTAATAGATCTCTATAACCAGATTAATGATCTCATTATGTCTATATTAAATGTCCTAACTATTTATTTTACTAAGAACATTGATATTTATCCTTTAAACTAAGTGTGCATTTGTTGACTTTAATTTTCGTCTACCATTTTTATTGATAAACAAAAACATTTCGTTGACGTCGAACAACAGGAAGAAAACATATACAAGGGGCGAAAAATTCTCCAGGAAGACAAGGATGGTTTCATAGTGATGAAGTTTCCTATCTTTATCTTGTTGGCAAAATTCAAATTTTTAATCATAATTAGATAAGGTTTTAATCATAATAGCTGGATTCATCTTTATTAATACTTGGGGAATGACTGGTTTAGGTATTTGACCAAAACACATGAAAACTCCTAATTGGCCACTAAGAGCTGGTGAAGGTATAACTGGGAATTCAATTCAAAACAAGCCAACTAATTTCATTTTGACACTGCCCAAATACAAGTACAACTGTTATACTTATTTTATGAATAATGCTATTTATCTTATCTTTTGTTTATGACTCGTTCTTGGCCAGGCGCTT